>JASDDO010000022.1:465613798-465871928 GCA_030015575.1 Agapanthus africanus
TTATAAAAAGGGTTTAGGATATGATTTAAAATGTAAGAATTAAGTTAGCAACCATGTAACCAAAAACCCTAAGTCCCAAAATAGCTAAGTGTGCAACACTACAAAAAGAGAATCTTTCAATTGCTAACACGACTAAAAAAAAACTAATAATCCTAGAAACACATATATAATCACACGTACCATCACTAATTATCACGACAGACATTCAGACGGAAATTTCAAAGTGTTACAATCTACCCCCCTTAAAGAAATTCGGTCCCCGAATTTAAAAAAAATCTAACTATTCGCACCTTCAAAAAGATGGGGATACCTCCTCCTCATCTCCCTCTCGGTCTCCCAAGTGACTTCCTCGCCGCTCTGTCCACGCCAAAGCATCTTGATGGACGGTATCTCCTTCGACCTCAATTTCTTCACTTGTTGATCTAAGATCATCACCGGCTGCTCTGCGTAGGAAAGGTCGCGCTCAAGCTGGATCGTCGGGTGCTGAATCGCATGCGAAGGATCATGAAGATATCTGCGGAGCATCAAAACGTGAAATACGGGATGCATGTCTGGAAAACTGGGCGGAAGGGCTAATCGATACGCAACTGCACCAATATGCTCAAGGATCTCGAATGGGGCCCACATATCTGGGACTAAGCTTCCCCTCCTTTCCAAACCTCATTACGCCCTTCACTGGGGAGACCCTCAAGAAAACGTGGTCACCAACAGAAAACTCAAGTCTGCACCGACGACGGTCCGCATAAGATCTCTGCCTACTCTGGCTGCTCTCATCCTATCGCGAATCAACTGGATCTTCGCTGTCGTCTCCTCCACAATCTGTGGCCCTAAGATACTGCTCTCACTGAGCTCCGTCCAACAGGTGGGCGATCTGCATCTCCTCCCATAAAGAGCCTCAAACGGTGCCATCTGAATGGTCTCCTGGTAGCTGTTGTTGTAGGAGAACTCTACTAAGGGCAAATGATGATCCCAGCTACCTCCGAAGTCTAAAACGCAAGCTCTGAGCATGTCCTCGAGAGTCAGAATAGTCCGCTCTGACTGCCCATCGGTCTGCGGATGAAATGCTGTGCTGAAACTCAAGCGAGTGCCCAAAGCCTCCTGAAGCCTCTGCCATAGCTGGCTGGTAAACTGGGTGCTTCTATCGGACACGATGCATGTCGGAACTCCGTGCAGTCGGACAATCTGATCAATATAAATCTGGGCGTACTGAGCAAATCCGAAAGTCATCTTCACCGGTAGGAAGTGAGCCGCTTTCGTCAAACGGTCCACGATCACCCAGATGGAGTCATACCCTCGACTAGTCCTGGGTAGACCCACAATGAAATCCATAGATATCTGTTCCCATTTCCACTCCGGAATGGGTAACGGCTGTAGCTCTCCCGCGGGCCTCTGGTGCTCAGCCTTGACTTGCTGACAAGTCAGGCATCTCGACACAAAATCTGCAATGTCTCTTCTGTGTCCTGATCTCTGAACAGCGGTCATCACTGTGCTGTGCCTCTTGTATACGGTCAAGCAACTGTGGGCGTGCACGAACATGCGCAATCTGTCCCCTGATCGGCGTAAACTCGAACTGTACCCGGCTATCGCATAAGATCTGCCAATCCGCCGACGACTGCCTCTGAACTGCGCTCAAACAGGATAGACTACCCCCGGGCCTCCTGCTCAAAGCATCTGCCACTACATTCGCCCTGCCCGGGTGATACACGATCTCACAATCGAAATCCTTCACTAACTCCATCCATCGGCGCTGTCTAAGGTTCAGGTCTCGCTGCTGAAATATGTACTTTAAGCTCTTTTGGTCGGTGAATATCTGGCACGACTCTCCATACAGATAATGTCGCCAGATCTTGAGTGCAAAGACCACTGCAGCCATCTCCAGATCATGAGTAGGGTAATTCTGTTCATGTTTCTTTAATTGCCGTGAAGCATACGCAATCACCCTGTCATGCTGCATCAAAACGCACCCCAACCCTACGCGTGAAGCATCGCAGTAGACCACAAATCCGCCTGATCCCGAAGGCAATGATAGCATTGGTGTCGTAGTCAGTAGAGCCCGTAGCCGCTGGAAACTGTGCTCACACTCCTCCGTCCAATCGAAGCGAACTCCCTTCCGGGTCAACCTGGTCAAAGGTGTAGCAATGCGAGAGAAGTCCTGCACGAATCGCCGGTAATAGCCTGCCAGCCCTAGAAAGCTGCGAATCTCCATCATTGACGTGGTCTAGGCCAACTCCGAACTGCCTCGATCTTCCTCGGGTCGACACATATACCATCTCGTGTAATCACGTGCCCCAAGAAGTCTACGCTGTCTAGCCAGAAGGCACACTTGGAGAATTTGGCGAAAAGCTGATGCTCCCTCAAGGTCTGCAGTGTAATCCGCAGGTGCTGCTCGTGCTCCTCTCTACTCCGAGAATACACCAAGATATCGTCAATAAACACTATAATGAACAGACCAAGATACGGCCGGAGAATACGGTTCATCATGTCCATAAATGCTGCTGGCGCGTTGGTGAGTCCGAACGACATCATCAAAAACTCATAATGGCCGTAACGTGTGCGGAAAGCTGTCCTAGGAATGTTCTCCTGTCGAACCCGCAGCTGATGGTAGCCCGATCGCAAATCGATCCTCGAAAAGTATCCTGCCCCCTGAAGCTGGTCGAACAAATCGTCGATGCGTGGCAAAGGATATATGTTCCGCACTGTCACCCTGTTCAGCTGGCGGTAGTCGATGCACAAACGCATACTGTCGTCCTTCTTCTTGACGAACAGGACTGGAGCACCCCAAGGAGAACACTGGGTCGAATAAGTCCCTTATCCAGCAAGTCCTGCAACTGACCCTTCAACTCTCTAAGTTCCGCCGGGGCCATCCGATACGGCGGTACAGAAATAGGCCCCGTGCCAGGAACCAAGTCAATACAGAAGGAAATATCACGCTCGGGCGGTAGCCCAGGAAGCTTGTCAGGGAACACATCAGGGAACTCGTTAACAACCGGAACCTGATCCAAAGGAACCTCTATAGACCTAGTATCGCAAACATATGCGAGAAATCCCTGACATCCCTCCCGCAAAAGCTGTCCAGCGCGAACAGAAGAAATCACACCGTGAGGGGTGGCACTACGGTCCCCCAACACAACAACAACCGACTTGCCGGGAAAACAAAATCGAACTGTCTTCTCACGGCCGTCAACAGAAGCATAGCACGAGGCTAACCGATCCATGCCCAAAAGAACGTCGAAGTCCAACATCTCAAGAAGGATCAAATCGACCGGCAACTCCCTCTTGCCGATACGGACGGTACAAGATCGGAACACGTGCCTAGCAACAAACGACTCTCCCGCAGGAGTAGTTACAACTAGCGGTTGACCAAGCAAACCGGACTCTCTACCCAAACTCGGCACAAGGTGTGTGGATACATACGAGTACGTGAAAACATATGTACGTGTGCAACAAAGGACAAATCGAAAGAGTACCTGAAACCACAGCATTGGATACCCACGCGTCCCGATGAGTCGAAGCGAAAACTTGTGCCTGTCCTTCATTTGCGACTGACCGAACTCCTCCTCTACTAGCCTGACCCCTCTGTGCAAACCCTCCGCGTCCACGACGTCTCAGAGCACGACCCTGACGTGCTGTGAAGAAACACTACCTGATGAGGTGTTGAAGGCTTCCGCATCGTAAACACCTACGCACTAAATGCTGTCCTGCCTGGGGATGGAAGCCAAACGACTGTCCTCGTCCTAAGCCTCTGCTCTGGGCTGGTACACCAGTATGATTCCACAACTGTTCCGGAATTCTCACGGTCTCTGGAAGACGTGTCTCGTAAACGGGGGCTGCCTCCACCGGTGCTATGTAGGGGACGGAATACTGCATGATGATCGCAAGGAACAACTGGGTAACAGGGGTGGCAACCATCTGTCGCTGTGCTCGAACGACCTCTACCAATGAGCTCATCGCCTGGCGTAGGCCCTACATCTCTACCACTAGTCTAGCGATCTGAGCTGCCGTAGGGGAAACAATCTGTCCTGGTACAACAGGAGTACTACTCAGATTAGTCCTCGTCTCAGATGAATCAACTCGAACCTCGGCTCTCGCGGCCGCTCTCTGCGCCCTCGTAGTCCTTGGCGGCATATTGGCTATCAGAAACAACAGGATTCGATAAGGATACGGAGATCGAATCGCAAGAATGTATATACTCAAGGAGGAATTTAAATCAACAAGTCCTAAGGTCGCGTAGGCGGAGTACCGTGTCGTGAGTATGCCGCGGAACATACACACGCTACGTTACCCTGCCGCAGCTACCTACTCCATCATAACAGGGTCATCCTACACTCCGAAAGGTAAAACCTGGCTCTGATACCAACTTTGTCACGACCCAAAGTTTGGCCCGTGACCGGCACTTAACCACGTAACGTCTACAGGCGTAACGCGACTAAGTGAACCGAAAACCCAGAAATCAAACCAGTGAAAGTATAGAGTTTTAGAAGTTTTTAAAGAAAGCACTAACTAAAACATGATAAGAAATCTAAGTAAACAATCTCCAAGAAAACAATATACGACGCCGTAGCGAAGATCAAGATCCACAAGTGGGAACCACACAGATAGAATAAACTGCAAGTACAGCCGGCTCACAACGAGCTCGACACCAGAAAACCAATATAATACATCATCGTCCTCACACTGTCTCTAAGTCAAGTACATACATGGTAGATGGAGAATACTAGATACAACAATGTACATACTGAAAGATAAACAGATACCGCACAAAACCCACCTATCAGCAAAAGAGCTAGTACACCAACTATGGGGGTATCTGTGTCAAAAGATGCAACCGCAGCCTGCCGCGACTACTCCGAAGGCGACCTGCAAACACTGTGGCACAACGGGGGTGAGTTGCCAACTCGTGAATAGAGATAACATATAAAGGTAATCGCGAGCATGCACGTACTACTCTACTCTATCATATGCCAACAAATGATATCAATATGTGCAATAATCATGCAAGTGCTCTATCAGGTACTGTACTACCGGATGAGGTACAAATGCTCTAACAAGTAATGCATCTACAGGATGAGGTACAAATGCTCTATCAGTAATACATCTACAGGATGAGGTACAAAAGTAATGCTGAGTAGGGGCAATATAATATCTACACGGAATATCAACGTGGAATATATAATCGATTTCTCAATGCACCCAGATCTCCCAAAAATAGCTCATGCGCCGGCACTCTCCTCGGCCCTCAAATCCTGTACATCTCTGAGAATCCCGAGTGCCCAACATCGGCACCCAAATATCATAAATACTCGTGTCAAGCATCGACACGCAAAACATCCTGTATCGGGCATCCGTCAATCCGGGTCAGCCCTCCCTCAATATATCGGGAATCCGTCAGTCCGGGTCATCCCTCTCTCAATACATCGGGCATCCATCAGTCCGGGTCAGCCCCCTCTCAATACATCGGGCATCCGTCAGTCCGGGTCAGCCCTCTCTCAATACATCGGGCATCCGTCAGTCTGGGTCAGCCCTCTCTCAATACATGCCTCCAGCACTGAGAAAACACGGGGTGACGCCCCAAAATATCATATCAAGGGAACCGGGTTTTTAAATGATTACTTATTTGAAAAGGCCACGGTTCCCAAATCCAGAAATCACATGAAATCTCAACCAATAATACAAGTAATTGTGATGTGATATGTACACCAAGTATGTATATCAAGTCATGTCACATATAGATGAGCTACAATGCAATGATCCAATGTGATGTAGGTATCAAGTATGAATATCAAGTCATGTCACATATAGATGAGCTACAATGCAATGATCCAATGTGATATAGGTATCAAGTATGAATATCAAGTCATGTCACATATAGATGAGCTACAATGCAATGATCCAATGTGATATAGGTATCAAGTATGAATATCAAGTCATGTCACATATAGATGAGCTACAATGCAATGATCCAATGTGATATATGTAGTAGGTATGCAATGCACTAGATGGTACCCATGAACATGCAATATATATAAAAGGAACACTATAAGGTCCTATCAGCCCTGACGTAGAATGCCATGCGGGCGATATCCCCGTAGATGTGAAATCTACTCACCGTAGTCTCTCGCTAGGTGTAGCCAACAACCTGCTTCCCCTTCTTCACGGCGTCCGCCGTACTCACCTGCGAACCTAGAATTACACAATATATCATATGTAAGCTTGAAGTCACATAAACGCGACATTAAAGCCGAACTAGTAACTCGTGTCGCGAACCAAGCGCGCGTGTGCGCGATACGCTAAAATGTATGGTTACGCGTCTGAAATCACTCCGACGCGTCGCGATACGCAGAAACCCAAAACCCACACACAAGTATCACGCGTGTCGCGAAGGGTTGAAAATACGGGAAAATAGGTATTCTACCCCAGAATTTGATACAGGAAAGATATTGCAAAACTATAAATACCAAAATAACTCATATACAAGCAGAGACCCACACCCCAAACCCCAACCCAAATCTCCCCTATCTGGCCGCAATTTGCGGCCAGAATGCACATTTCGGCGGCCAGACTTGGGAATTGGGTTCCCAGGTATGGTTGGTGCACTCTATACTCCCCATACATGCTGCAGTGATGTCTAGTTTTGTTCTGAAAGGTCTCGGGTAGTAGCAGATTTCCTACAGTGCCTTATCTCAGTTCAAATCACACATTTTGCCCAAAAATGGACCTTTATTGTATTTTGATGAAATCTGAAACAAATCTAGGTCTAATCCCACACTAATAACTCATTAACAAGCTAATCAAGCCACAACAACACAAATTTAACATATTAACACTAAACCCCCTTCAATAGCACTAAAAAGGCATAAAAAATGATATTTCTAAACTAAACATGCAAGTTATGAAAATTGGGTGCTAGGATTGAGATTTATACCTTCTAATGACCTTAAAAACTACCTAAAGTCCAGTCCCTCCCTCAAGTGTGCAGATTTGCCTTGAACACCTCCAAAAACCTTGTTTTTTCATGTTTTGTGATGGAAAAAGTATTGATTGGTGTAGGGTTTTGTTTGGGAATTCAATGGAAAGTGAAGAGAAGAAGAAAATGAAGGAAATGGGAGGGGTTTTGCTGCTGGAGCTGCAGGAGTTTCTGAAGTGGGGAGAGGAGAAAAAGAGAGAGGAGAATGGGGTCAAAAGTCCACCCTTTACCTAACCACCATACTACCTTGTTTTATTTGGATTTCTTTTCTTTTGTTGTTTCCTTTTGAAATTATAAAAAGGGTTTAGGATATGATTTAAAATGTAAGAATTAAGTTAGCAACCATGTAACCAAAAACCCTAAGTCCCAAAATAGCTAAGTGTGCAACACTACAAAAAGAGAATCTTTCAATTGCTAACACGACTAAAAAAAAACTAATAATCCTAGAAACACATATATAATCACACGTACCATCACTAATTATCACGACAGACATTTAGACGGAAATTTCAAAGTGTTACAGGTTCACAAATGAATTTGATAATGTATCATATTGGAACAAAACCAAATATTTATTTGTACACAACACTTATTTGTTGCAAACTCATTCGATCTGATATGTATTCTGTCCCGTTTGCAGTTCCGGCTAAAAATCGTCGTTTCTATGCATGTTGTGTACTTTCTCCAGTGTTTTTGCTCGTGTACCTGTAATCTGTAAGACTACGGTAGCGCCCCGGCCGTCTTTTCGAGGCCAAAATGCGGAAATAAAAATTTTTCTAAACAAGAAACCGGCGCTATCGTATGCTTAAAACCCGGATCGAACCATTAACATACAATTAGCTATCTAGAGAGAGGGTTGGAAGGCTATACCGATCGAACTGTTTCCTTCGGTCTTTGGCCACCATCCCAAGCTCCTCGCGGCAACTCCGGTCTCGATCTCCTCGTCGGAAAGGGCACCGCATCTACGAGTCTTTTTACGGGCTCCCGCTTCATCCGAAGCAACTCGGGCACGAAGTGTGCTAGCCGACGTGTCCAAGGTGTTGTAGAGAATGTTTGTGATCACTTTGTCTCTTGCATCTATTGCTTGGATGGAGGTTGAAGGTGTTGCCATTAATGGAGGTTATGAGCTAGAGGAAGAAGAAGGAGGAGAACTTTCTCTTTTTCTTTTTCTTTGTGATGTTAAAATGAGAGTGAGAGAGTTCTATGAAAAATACAAGACCAAGCTCACATATGGCAGCCCCTCTCTCTCTCCTCATATTAAATCATCACAAAACCATCATATAATATGACCTTAGCACAAAAAAAGAGACCATGAGTCACTAATGAAGTCCATGTCACATTTAATGCATCTCATGATGAAATTCTAGCTCATAATTTCCATATGCAAACATTAATCCAAATGTTTGCAACAATAAAAAGATACGGCAATATCTAAAGTAAACTCGTGACGGATCACAAGGATACCCCTCACCTGTATATACATACCTGCATCCGCATTCCGACTGAATGCGAATGCGATGAGACTAAAGTAATCCAACAAATCTAATACTAGGATCCGGTTTAAACCAAAGCCCACTAGTATGATCTGTCCGATCAAGATCCGTGCACTACCGCACGTATAAGATCGAACCCTGCCATATATCATACGGCCTCTACAACGTTTCGCCCGAAACCTGAGAAACTGTCTGTGGGGGACTCTAAAGACTCATCAATACTTTGGCTGTGGACTTAACCACTAGCACGTCAGAGGTATTAGCCGTACGTAACGAGCTACCAGGTATTGAGCAAAAGGGAGGTCGATGAGCGAACTCATCCTGACACTCTACTGAGCCTGTCAGTGACAATATATGTACAGTCCGGTCCGTTCGTCTATGAGCATCGCATGGCGGGCCTAGGGTGTTGGTAATAGTCAGACCCCTAAAAGCGGTACAAGTCGTGTCGGAGTGTAGCCCAGAACTCCCTGAGATACTACTGGAATACCTACCAGTAAATCTCCTGCCTCGGCCGAGGGCTTTGTGTAATGGCTCTCCTAGACACAGCGCAACCTCACCCCCAATACCGGGAGAGACGAATCCCCTGCCGATCCGCTCACTTGCCTCCATATGGCTCAGGACTGTACCTAACTAAAACCTGTTTGCACGAATCATTTGAGCCGTGGTAGGGTAGTAATCAAAGCACAGTGAGAACTCACACGAGACAAATGACGATCTCAGGTCGGTGAACTAACCTGTACACATGTCACCAGGGAACTTTTATCTGACGTCAGGTATAACACCAACTAGCATGTTCCCAGCGAGTCTTGTCCGGTGTACTCATAATCCAATGAGCACTAGTATATATCTTAGGTGATCCAACTGACACCTATGGCTTGTGAGACCGGCTACCGCCCCTCATCGGGGTCTCAACTGTATACACTAGTCTACTAATGGAGTATTGATGCCTGTAAGTCTATGTCACGCACCCCACGAGCTTGTGGGGAGGCGGAATATATGAAAAACGATTATCAAAGCTTCGTAACACGGACTTGAGCGCATGAATCGTTATCTAAACCATTGCTAACTATCTACTAGTGGTTTAACTACTCGGATACGAAGTTATACCTCACGTTACTTGTCCTTCGGGTCTTCATCGCGGTCCTCCACTCCTCGTAGACTCCTTGGAACATCGGCACCTCAACGGTCTCCTCAAATCAAAGACGATCCACCCGAAAGCTCCTACGCCAAGCTTGATCTCAAACTTGAGATAACTAGGTTGTTTAAAGTGCTAATCTAAGCTACCTAGAGGATATAGAGTGAGGTTATGGATGTATTAGTCTAGCTAACCCTTGATCTCAACACATGAGAGGCTAGGGTTAGGGTTTGAAGAGAGAGTGAGCTTGAGGAGAGAGAAGGTGAAGATTAGAATCAAATGAGATAATGATGTTATCATAATATATATGAAGCATTATTATTTATCCAAAAATCAAATAATAGAATTAACAACCATGCTTCATAAATATCTATGAGTGATTCATCTCCATGAGTCATTAAGCATTTATGATGCATTAATGACTTGGATGAATCACACAAATGAGTCACTAATCTCATTTAATGCAATGCCACCTTAACCCCTTAGTCATCACTCTTCTAGAAGCTTCCCGACAAATTACGAGAACGCCCCTCCAATCCGTGAAAACACGGAAAATCTTTAGACTGTATAAATCCAGTAACCCGATACTAGAATCTGGCTTAAACCAAAGCCGACTAGAAAAAACTGTCCGAAAAAGTCGTACGTGCGTAAACACATGTATGTGTCCGAACCCTTGTCGTAAAACCATACGACCTCTATATCGTTTCGCCTGGAGCAGGGAAACTCTCTGTGTGAGACTCTAAAGACTCGACACTACGCTGGCAGTGGGTTTAACCACAGACTGCAAGCGGCACTAGCTGTACGTAACGGTCCCCAGGTAGATGTCGATAAGAAGGCCGATGAGGAAAACCATCCGAACCCCTACTGAGCCTGATGTGACAATCTCCATACAGTACGGTCTGTTCGTCTAAGACTATCACATATCAAGCCTAGGGGGCGGCAAGCGTCAGTCCCCTAATAGCTGTATAAGTCGTGTCGGAGCGAAGCCCATTATACCCTGAGAAGCTACTGGAAGCTGCCAGTATATCTCGCTTGCCCTGGCCAGGGACTTTGCGTAATGGCTCTCTGACACAGCGCGATATCATCTCCCAATACCGGGAGAGACGAATCCTATCTAACCACTACTGCCTCCAAGTGCTCGGGACTGCACCCAATTGCTACCTGTTTGCACGACTCCTTTGAGCCGTGGTAGGGTAGCAATCTAAGAACAGTTGGACACACTCAAGGCGAAGTAGCAATGTCAAGTCTGCGGACTATGCTGTACTTATGTCATCTGCGAACTGTTAACTGACGATGGGTATAATACCAACCAATCAGTTCCCCTACGAGTCCTATCCGGTGTACTCGTAACCTAACGAGCACCTGTGTACTATCTCCAGTACGACGTACTAATGGAAATGGGACAAACCATCTCCCCAACTGGAATGAGAAGCGTACACACTAGTCTACTCTGGAGTATCGATGCCCTGCCTCGATAATCCTACGACTAGGGACAATTATAGGATGTTGCTTATAGACTACCCAGCCCCCACTAGTGTGACTGCCATCACAACGCTGGTAATCAAGCAAAGAACCTATGGTCTCTACTAATATGTATAAGTGATACGTCACAAGAAACATATGCACATATTGAAGTAGACTCAAACCATGTAGCATACTACCATTTTTAGCAAGATTGTATATACAAATGTGAATATCCCAAGCTTCTATTAAGTAATATACAATCTTAGTATGATACAATAATGGCCCCTAGGGCATATACACTAACAATCTCCCACTTGCACTAGGGCCATGAGCTGGCATATCGTAGACCTATCATCTCGAATAGCCTCTCGAACTGCATTTGAGGAATGGCCTTTGTTAATGGATCAGCAATGTTATCCTCCGTCTTTACTCTTTTCACCTCGATCTCCCGGCGATCTATGGTCTCCCTGATCAGGTGATACCGCCTTAAGATGTGCCTGGACTTCTGATAGGACCTGGGTTCCTTCGCTAAAGCTATAGCGCCATTGTTGTCATAATACAGAGGTATTGGATCAACACTGGTAGGAACCACCTGAAGTTCTGTGAGGAACTTCTTCATCCAGACAGCTTCTTTTGCGGCATCGCAAGCAGCTATGTACTCCGCTTCCATTGTTGAGTCAGCAACGGTCTCCTGTTTGGAACTCTTCCAACAGACCGCCCCTCCATTGAGGGTAAAGGCATATCCCGACATGGATTTGGAGTCATCTTTGTCACTTTGGAAGCCGGAGTCGGCAAAGGCCTCAATCTGGAGGTCTTTTCTGCCATACACCAAGAACATATCTTTAGTCCTCCTCAGGTACTTAAGAATGTTCTTTACTGCTATCCAATGACTCTCCCCTAGGTTTGCTTGATACCGGCTTACTACGCTTAATGCGTATGCTACATCTGGTCTGGTACATAACATCGCATACATTATAGAGCCTACTGCTGAAGCGTAGGGTATAATCGACATGCGATCCCTTTCCAAATCAGTCTTGGGAGACATATCTTTGGAGAGGGTGATTCCGTGACAAGCCGGAAGGTTACCGCGCTTAGAATCTTCCATACTGAATCTTTTCAATATGGTGTCTATGTACCTGGACTGTGAAAGTCCCAACATCCTTTTTGATCTATCATGATAGATCTAGATCCCCAGAATGTAGGTGGCATCACCCAGGTCTTTCATGGAGAACTTATATGACAAGAATCTTTTGACTGACTGTAACATAGGAATATCATTTCCTATTAGGAGAATATCATCCACGTACAAGACGAGGAATACTACAGCTCTCCCTACAATCTTACTTTATATGCAAGGTTCATCTAGATTTTTGATAAAGTCAAATTCTTTGACAGCATCATCAAAACAGATGTTCCAACTCCGCGATGCCTGCTTTAGTCCATAAATGGATTTAAGCAGCTTGCATACTTTACCGCTGCTCCCACTCTGAATGAATCCTTCTGGCTGATCCATATAGACGCTCTCTTCCAAATTTCCATTTAGAAAGGCCGTCTTTACGTCCATCTGCCAGATCTCATAATCGTGGAAGGCAGCAATAGCAAGAAGGACCCGAATGGATTTCAGTATAGCCACTGGAGAAAAGGTTTCGTCATAGTCCAAACCAGGTCTTTGACGGAAACCCTTTGCAACAAGTCTAGCTTTATAGGATTCAATATGTCCATCTACACCAATCTTCTTTCTGAAGATCCATTTACATCCTACGGGTTTTACCCCTTCTGGAGCAATGTCCAAAGTCCATACTTTGTTAGTGTACATAGACTCCATTTCGGTCTGCATTGCATCCAGCCATTTTACTGAGTCATCGCTCTGAATGGCTTGCTGGAAGCTAGTAGGCTCATCATAGTCAATAGTGCAATCCTCTCTATCCCCGTCTATGAGAAAACCGTAGTATCTCTCGGGCGGATGAGATTGCCTACTACTTCTGCGGAGTGGCGTCGGGATGTCCTGTTCTTCTTGAACTTCCGGTTCTACCAAACTTTCAGTAGTAGTTTGTGCTTCTGGAATTTCTTCCAGTTCTATTTCGCTCCCATTAGTTTCCTTTTCTAAAAACTGATGTTCTAGAAAATGGGCATTACGAGAAACAAAAACCTTTTGTTCCTCTGCGTAATAGAAATAATATCCTTTGGAGTTCTTCGGATATCCCACAAACTTACATTGTACTGATCGTGCCTCGAGCTTGTCCACATGCTGCTTTTTAACAAAAGCTGGACATCCCCATATTTTCAGATGTTGAAGATGGGGTTTCTTCCCACTCCATATCTGATATGGCGTGGTAGGCACAGTCTTGGTAGGAGCCCGGTTCAAAAGATATGCAGCTGATTCTAGTGCATATCCCCAGAATGATCGCGGTAACTCAGCGTTACTCATCATGGAACGAACCATATCTAATAGGGTTCGATTCCTTCTTTCCGATACACCGTTGTGTTGTGTTGTGTATGGAGGAGTAAGCTGAGAGAGAATTCCATTCTCTTTTAAGTAACCCAGGAACTCGACACTTAAGTATTCACCACCTCGATCAGATCTCAGTGTTTTTATACTCTTTCCTGTTTGTTTTTCTACTTCATTCTTGTATTCTTGGAATTTCTCAAAGGCCTCGGATTTATGCTTCATCAAGAAGATATATCCATACCTAGAGAAATCATCCGTAAAAGTAATGAAGTAGGAATAACCACCTCGCGCATGTGTAGACATTGGACCGCACACGTCACTGTGTACGAGTCCTAAGAGCTTGCTTGCTCTTACCCCGTGTCCAGTAAACGGAGTCTTCGTCATCTTTCCTATGAGACAAGATTCACAAGTAGCATAAGATTGATATTCGAACGGATTCAAATATCCTTCTCTATGTAACTTAGTCAACCTTCTCTCATTGATGTGACCTAGTCTACAATGCCATAAGAAAGCCTGATTTAATTCCGGAGACTTTCTTTTAAGTGTATTCTGGACATTGAAAACCTGAGCTTGACTTAATACGTATATACCGTTATCTAATGTACCTGACCCAATCAGAACTTGATTTAGATGAATGTTAACTATATCGCTTACGAATGTGAAATCATATCCCTCTCTTGAAAGTGAGGATACTGATATGATATTGCAAGTCATACTAGGTACATATAGATAGTTACGTAGAATTAATATCTGCCCACTTGTCAATCCTAGACGATATTCTCCCACGGATTCAGCGTCTACGTTCATTCCGTTTGCAACTCTGAGAGACAAATCACCTATCTTCATAACTCTACGGTTTCTCAAAGCATGTAATGAGTTATAGGTATGAGATCCTGCTCCGGTATCTAGTACCCAGGAAGTAGAGTTAATTGACAAACAGTTCTCAATTACAAATACACTCGAGGTTGAAGCCACAACATGCTTCGAATCCTGGCTACTGGCTTTGCTAGCCCTGCAATCATTCTGCCAATGTTTATTCCTGTAACAATAGGAACGTCCCTCTTTTACTATATCCAGTCCCGAAACTTTTGCCCTTCTCTTTCCTTTTACTTCCCTGGTTTCCTTCAGGGTAAGAGGTAGAGACTGTAGAATCAAGTCAGTATCTGACTTGTTTCCCAACGCGGTCTCTAGGTCCTGGAGCTCATCAACACAGCCAGTCATTATAAGGACGTTGCCCCCTACAGATGACCCGTCAGCCAACCTCGCTTGAATTAATTCGTTCGAGGTCTCATATCTTGCGATATGAGATTGCTCTCCATATAAATCTTTGTTATGGAGAAAGATGGAAACTGGGTCCATCTTCTCGTGCTGCTTCTGGTATACACCATCAACTGAAGCTAACACGAGGTACTTGGCTTTTGCTTTTTCCTTTTCCCTTGTCTGACGGATATCCATATCCGCGACAGTGGAAACTGGACCTGGGACGGCGGGATCTTGAGTAGTAATAGGGTGGTCCAGCTTGTCATAGGCAATGCACATCTGGACAGACCTTTGCCAGTCATATAAGTTAGATACAGTCAAATTATTATCTAGATGTAACCTATGTATGGTCACAAGGTCGCTGCAATTAAGAGAGAGAGAAGAAAACTATTAGCATGATGCTCTTGCAAGTTTAGAGTGGTTTTTAATTTATCTAAACAGGATGGCTCCCACTGTTTCTTGAATCCTTCCTCAAACCATAAAAGAAGAATTAGTCAGGACTATTCTCACTGTACAATACTTTCTTAACCGTTCAGCCAAGCCAGTGTCGATACTTCGAGAGAGGTTTTCCAATGCTTTCATGAAGTTCCTTAATTAAAGAACCTCTTTTCTCTGGGGGCGTAGCCCCGCTGACACCTTTCTAGGCACCTACTTGGTTTATAGCATTGATCGTTAAGTGACGAATCTCCTGATAAGTAGTATATACTCACAGTAGGATCGGGATCCAAAATATCATTGTATGATAATGTTGAAGGAATACTACCAACATTCATCAAACTCCAAAATGGTATGCATCTCTCTGCAAATTTTTAGTTTCTTTAGAAATTCCCGATATGGATTTTTGCCCCATGCTCTTATGACCTTGGCTTTGGTCAAAATGCCATAAGTCACATGTCAAGTTCTACCCGTCATTATCCGGGTAAATTTGAACCCATCCGTATATACCCCTGACTTTAGTCAAATGATAATACGACTGTCCCAAACCAACCCATCTATCTATGCAACAAATGAATACCCAGCAGCTACCAAACACTATGCCTTGACTTTGGCCAAAATACATAGCTTGAATACTACTGAATACCCAAATGAAATGACGGAGGGCTACGAATGGTTTTGGCGAAACCGTGAACGTAGTGAACTTGATATAATCGAAGGAACATGATAGCTTTTTAAAAGGAGTGGTTAAAATTCCGCAATTAAAAATTCTGCTCTTTTAAAATAACCGAGTGGTTTCTTTTAAATTTGTTCCAACGATTAAGCTTTGGTTTATTTTCTTTGCATTATAATAATGCGTCCCATCATTAATCTTATCATTGCAGAAAACAATGAAAATACCACGTCCTCTTATGCCATCCGCATTCGCCACGGGGTCCCGTCATCACCCGTTAGGTTACTTAACTAACGACAGAGCGGGGGCTGGGCTAGCGCGGGTGTAAAACATAAGTGATGTCTAATAGCTATCATATATAGATATTGTACATTCGTCAGACGCAATAATAAGCATTCCAGATCACTGATGAACTTTATTGGATTTATTAGCAATCCGCATTTTGCTTTGAGCCTGCAATAAAAGATGGATTACACAGATGTGATGAATAGCCTTTTACCCTACCCCAGACCCCTACGGGTACGGCAAACTACCCGCCAAGTACCAGAAGTGAAGCGGTCTGCCTCAACACTTCAACGTACCCGGTAGTTTGTGCACCCCACCTTGGGTCTATCCTAGGAGCAAAAACAGTAAAAAAAAATAATACAACGGTGGCTAAAACCGCAACCTGGATGTACCCACAACCGCAACCTGGATATGCCCCGCAAAATAATATTACAACTTATTACAATTATATTGAATGAATGAATATTAAACACATCTCAAACCCCGGCTAATCATCACAACAGTCCAACACAGTTCATATACACAAACAGTGAACATTTCAGAAATGTGCAATCCCCTGCCAACCGACATACTAGCAGTTAGGGGAGGTTTACGAACACATTAAACATTACAGATAAAGATCCAATTAGCAAATAGTATAGAACATCGATCGATTACCTATATCCGTGTCTACCCCAAAAGCAAATCAGCACAGAGGCAACCTGGGCAGAAACAGAACATACAAGAAAACAGAAAACAACAAAATAGGAATTACTGAGCAAATCCGAGTCAACTTGGCGTTGACTCGGCGGCGGATCCGCGGCACAAGCTCTCTATTGCCACGGATCCACGGCCGTTTTGCCGACTCACTGGCACGTTTTTTCTCAGTATTCTTAAAATACCCTGCTGTGAATTTTAAAGTATGCCAAATAATTTTTCAGACAGGTTTAAAATTAACAGAAACTCAGAAATATCAGGGTTTTGTTTTCGTGTTTTCCGTCGATCGAACTTCTAATCAGTTGCTAACAAGCTAGTAATGGTTTAGTTGGCTTTGATACCACTGTAAGTCCATGTCACGCACCCCACGAGCTTGCGGGGAGGCGGAATATATGAAAAACGATTATCAAAGCTTCGTTACACGGACTTGAGCGCATGAATCGTTATCTAAACCATTGCTAACTATCTACTAGAGGTTTAACTACTCGGATACGAAGTTATACCTCATGTTACTTGTCCTTCGGGTCTTCATCACGGTCCTCCACTCCTCGTAGACTCCTTGGAACATCGGCACCTCAACGGCTTCCTCGAATCAAAGACGATCCACCCGAAAGCTCCTACGCCAAGCTTGATCTCAAACTTGAGATAACTAGGTTGCTTAAAGTGCTAATCTAAGCTACCTAGGGGATATATAGTGAGGTTATGGATGTATTAGTCTAGCTAACCCTTGATCTCAATACATGAGAGGCTAGGGTTAGGGTTTGAAGATAGAGTGAGCTTGAGGAGAGAGAAGGTGAAGATTAGAATCAAATGAGATAATGATGTTATCATAATATATATGAAGCATTATTATTTATCCAAAAATCAAATAATAGAATTAACAACCATGCTTCATAAATATCTATGAGTGATTCATCTCCATGAGTCATTAAGCATTTATGATGCATTAAGGACTTGGATGAATCACACAAATGAGTCACTAATCTCATTTAATGCAATGCCACCTTAACCCCTTAGTCACCACTCTTCTAGAAGCTTCCCGACAAATTACGAGAACGCCCCTCCAATCCGTGAAAACACGGAAAAACTTTAGACTGTATAAATCCAGTAACCCGATACTAGAATCTGGCTTAAACCAAAACCGACTAGAAAAAACTGTCCGAAAAAGTCGTACGTGCGTAAACACACGTATGCGTCCGAACCCTTGTCGTAAAACCATACGACCTCTATGTCGTTTCGCCTGGAGAAGGGAAACTCTCTGTGTGGGACTCTAAAGACTCGACACTACGCTGGCAGTGGGTTTAACCACAGACCGCAAGCTGCACTAGCTGTACGTAACGGTCCCCAGGTAGATGTCGATAAGAAGGCCGATGAGGAAAACCATCTGAACCCCTACTGAGCCTGATGTGAAAATCTCCATACAGTCCGGTCTGTTCGTCTAAGACTATCGCATATCAAGCCTAGGGGCGGCAAGCGTCAGTCCCCTAATAGCTGTATAAGTCGTGTCGGAGCGAAGCCTATTACACCCTGAGAAGCTACTGGAACCTGCCAGTATATCTCGCTTGCCCTGGCCAGGGACTTTGCATAATGGCTCTCTGACACAGCGCGATATCATCTCCCAATACCGGGAGAGACGAATCCTATCTAACCACTACTGCCTCCAAGTGCTCGGGACTGCACCCAACTGCTACCTGTTTGCACGACTGCTTTGAGCCGTGGTAGGGTAGCAATTTAAGAACAGTGGGACACACTCGAGGCGAAGTAGCAGTGTCAAGTCTGCGGACTATGCTGTACTCATGTCATCTGGGAACTGTTAACTGACGATGGGTATAATACCAACCAATCAGTTCCCCTGCGAGTCCTATCCGGTGTACTCGTAACCTAACGAGCACCTGTGTACTATCTCCAGTACGACGTACTAATGGCAATGGGACAAACCATCTCCCCAACTGGGATGAGAAGCGTACACACTAGTCTACTCTGGAGTATCGATGCCCTGCCTCGATAATCCTATGACTAGGGACAAGTATAGGATGTTGCTTATAGACTACCCAGCCCCCACTAGTGTGATTGCCATCACAACGCTGGTAATCAAGCAAAGAACATATGGTCTCTACTAATATGTATAAGTGATACGTCACAAGAAACATATGCACATATTGAAGTAGACTCAAACCAAGTAGCATACTACCATTTTTAGCAAGACTGTCTGTATATACAAATGTGAATATCCCAAGCTTCCATTAAGTAATATACAATCTTAGTATGATACAATAATGGCACCTAGGGCATATACACTAACAATGCCCAGTCTCGAAACTCCCATGACTAGGGACTTTTTAAGGATGTGCTTATAGACCCCAGCTCCCACGTATATGATCACCATCATACTGCTGGTAGTCAAGCAAGAATCCTAAAGGCTCTATCAATGTGTAATAGCGACCTATAAGGTCACCTAAAGCCATACACGATGATAAAGATAAACCAGATAGCATACTATCATCTCGAGTAAGACTGTCCTACCGGTATAGGTCCTCCCTCAATCATTGCAATCACGTGCCTGTGATCCAATAATTGACTCTGAGGGCACTATATCCAACAATCTCCCACTTGCACTCAAGGCTAATTATTGCGATGTCACATACTCATAGCCCGTGTGATACCGAACACCCAACTCCTTTACTAATCAGTCTTACAAAGCCCGTTTGCGAAACTATTGCGTTCGAGGAATAGCCTCAGTGAGTGGATCCTCCCTGATGTTTCTTTCTATGTCTCTTTTTATCTCAAGTTCACGGAGAAAGCCATCTCCCGAAATGAGTAATACCTGTCTTATAATATGTTTGGATATCTGATGGGACCTAGTTCATAAATGAACTCCAAATCCAAACTTCTTAGTCAGTATCGTCAATTGAACTTAATCAGTATCCTGCGCCATGCCTCCCTCAGTATCCTCTTGGACCTCCTGTCCAAACTACTGCCCCTCATCAGAGGGAAAACTATAACTCTGACAGTCACTCTGTCATCCAGGTCACCTTGGAAGCCTGGAATGATAACCGTCTTCCGAAAGAGTTTGTTGTTATCATATCCCTAGAACATCCACTTATGTTCTAAAACTGCTTCCGAATGTCTCTCCAGGATAGGATTAATATCAACTTACTGCATCTAGTGCAAAAACAACGTCTGGTGTGGTACTTGACATCTCATGATTGACTCAATTGCCTAAGCAAGTGGTCTGCCAATCATGCACATACCTCTCCCCTTTAGTCTGTAAGACACCTTTAGAGAGGGTGAATCCATCACCTGCAGGTACACTACTATGCCAGGAGTCGTCCATTCTAAAACACCTTTAGAATGCTGTCTAAGTACCCAGATTGGAAAACTACCCAAATCTAGATCTAAATCCATAGATCTAGTAACCAGAATCTCTGATATAATATCCATATCCTATTTGGAGAAACCACTGTGTGACAACCAAAGTATAACCGATCGTGTATAGGAATTTCACTTTCTACTCTGTGTATGTCATCCAAATACCAGGACATCACACCCTACTACCTTCTTAACAGATCCATCCCCTATTCTGATGATGTCAAACCTATGACGGTCACATCAGAAATAGATGATCTATCTCCGCTATATATGCTTTTGTCCATAAATAGACATAAGCTACTTTTCCACTATGCTTCCGCTGCTCCCACTGACTACGACAACCCTCTGGCAGTGTCATATACACGTGTACTTCTAAAGCTAGTTTAGAACGACGCTATACTCATCCTCCTGCCGGGTCTCATAGCCTGGAACAACAGTAGTGTCAAATCTGGGTAAACAAGAACCTCCCTGTCACCGTCCTTGAGGCTACTGGAGTACCTCTCGGGTGCCGAAGGTTACCTACCATATCTGCGGAGTGGTCAATGGAATGGCAAACTAGATTGAATCTTTAGGTTCTTATCAAATTTTCAGTAATCGTTTGCGGTTCTGGAATCACTTCCAGTTCTACCATACACCCATTACTGTTTTCTGAAAAAATCCATTTTTATTAAAACTGTGGCGAGTCAAGAACAATATCACTATTGATCTTCCAGATGGAAGGAGGCCGATCAGCGTTGCTCAACTTAGGAATGCTTCCAATTATGAGTAACATAAAAGAGAAGCAAGTTCTCTTAATTATTACTATCATCTGAATACCATACACAAGTATCTACATCTTCGATCACCTTGAAGAATCCTGATACTTGCAATACCTGGTTCTCTACTTTATTCATATACCTATAATTTCTCAAAACTTAGACCTTGCATTTCTACGAAACACATGTCTAAGAACTAGAGAAGTCACAAGTAAACAGAATATAGTACGAGTACCAACCCCTCTGTTCTCATGGACACTGGACAATATACAATACTCTGTATAAGTCCCCTGAGTCTAATAACTCATTCCCTGTGTGTCGTAGGTTGAAAACTGTACTTATGGTTAAGAAGAATTACACCGCTCCATATTCCGTTAAGTAGGATTCGACAATGGGCCTGTTTAATGCTCCTTACCTAACCATCCACTGATATAGGTAAATGTCATATACTGTAACATTTTCAAAAAATATAAAATATTAATTTTAGGAATTTTTATAATTTAATATTATTTTATTGATTATTTTAATATTAAATCTATAATTAAATGCAAATAAATAGGAAAAATTTGAGAAAAATTTTGGAAAATTCTAAAATAGGGTAAATTAGAGAATTATGACATTTTTAAGTTTTTGTGATTAGTTTGACACTAATTTAGTGCTAATCGCGATTAAAAATCGCTAATCGGACTTTTTGGCAATTTTGTGCAAAACTTGCACATATCACTTTTTTTTTCTACACTTGTGCATTTTCTTGCCATGATTTATCATTTGGGTTTACTATTCTTGTGAGAAGGTTTGGATTAAAAGAAAAGGGAAAAAGAAAAAGAAAAAGAAAAGGAATAAAGAATGGAGTTGGTGAGAGAGAGGTATGGGGTTTACCTTGACCAACACTTAGCCATTTTTCCCTCAATTTCTCTTCCTCTCTCACTCTCCCTGCTGCTGCTGCCCTAGCCCCTTTCCCCCCTCTTCAATCCCTCTCTTCATCTCAAAAACAACCCCAAAAGCTCATGTCCGTTTCATTAAAAGTGTGCACGAGCCCGAGACCTTCAAGATGGACCAAGAAAGCGTGGATTTTGACCACTAGGGGCAACTCAAGAATTTTCTTGAGTTGCCAAGTGAGGTAAATTCTGAAACATTAGCTTAGTTATAGCATTCCCTTTACCCATGTTTAGTTTTTAATCGATGTTGTGTGATATTATAGAATTGAGAATAATCAAGTTAGGGTTTGAGGAAACTTGTGTTGTATTGGGAAATGAAGCTCAGTTAAGGTTATAACAACACCCTAGTGTATGAATTGGAACCCAAAACCTGAAGCTATAACCAGATTACGGATTTTAGAAACCGATATCGGGGAAACTATGAAATCTGTGTAGTGTTTATTGAATCTGCTTTTACCCCGAGACCCCTAAAATAATATTGAGTGGATAGTGAGGTGTGCAGGCACCCAGGAAGCTAACCCCAAGACCCCAGTTCCCACTTCTTCTTCCCGGCCGCCAATTTCTCCCAATTGGCCGCCAATTGCGGCCCGGGTCCCACCATTTTGTCTCGTTTTTGTTCTGTAGCTCCTACATGTTCTAGTTAGGCCCCTGGTATATATAGATTTGTATAAAGTGACCTAGGGTGAAATCTGGGACATTTTTCCTAAGTTGCTGTTTTGGATTCGTGTTTCCGTATTCCGTATTTTTAATTCTGAATTGGTGTCTTGCGTTTTACCTCGATTATTTGGCGTTTATACGACGATATAGAGGATTTATTGATGGTTTTGAAGGCGTGCCATAGGTTCTCACCTATAGGCCCCTTATACGATCGTTTTGGATTTCGTGTGCCGTTTAGCTTGGATTTGGTTTTAATGCGCATATATGATATTTTGATGTGTAGGTACCCATGAAGACTTCGGGAAGACAAGCAAATGCGTGGTGACGTCCGCAAATGATGATGCAAGGTGAGTAGATTATATCTACAGGGGGAAGTCGGGTGTATGGCGTATAGCACCCCCGCAGTCCGTAATTAGTACTATGTAGTATATTTTTTATGTGTGATAGCTATAGTGTGTTATGGTTAGTTAGGGGTAGAAATAACTAGCGTAGTTCCTAGTTGCGAACCATAGGATAGATTTGCACCCACACGCATACACTTGTGTGTTTCTTATACTTGCACTGTGTTTGATGATAGGGGATGACTTTGGAGTTGAGTCGATGATGTGGGCTTTATGCCGCGAGATCGGTGATTTGATATGATTCGTACTTGGGATACGAAATGTGATTCTTGCGGGTTTGGGATGTGTGTTTACCCCCGCATTCATACTTTGTAAATGATATCAGTTGTACTAGACTTAGATCAGTACCCCAGATTATATGATATGATGATAAGTGATATCCGAAATGTGATGAGATAGTGTGATATTGAACCGTACCCAGCTCTTGGGATGCCGCACGACGATTTACCGTACGAGCCTATATTGATGATAGATCCGCGCTCATGACTCGAGGAGGTCAGATGATATACTGTATCGCACGCGATACTGTTGAGGCGGGATCACCGACTTATTTATATCTATATATATCGACTCAGATGTTAGGCGGTTTCCTTACCTGTAGTTCAGCCGTATAGTTTAGTGTAGTTGTTAGAGTAGCTTAGACTTCATACCTATTTCAAAAACTAACGAGTCGTGGGCATTTTTAAAGACAGTTCAAGGGAATCTACGGATATTTCAAAAACGACGTATCTTTTCATAAAAACACCGTAGCCCCTATTTTCAAAACCCCATGATTCGTGTTATTTCAAAAGGCACCATTCGTAGGACTTATATTAGATTAATGCAGATTAGTTTTGGTTACGTCTAGTTTCAGCTCCCACTCCCTCTTTGTGGTTCGCTTTGCATCGCATTCTTATACTATGTTTCATACTCCAGTATTAATATCATGCTGATAGGACACCAGCACCATTACCGATGATGCGTATGTACCACGTACACTTACTTGCCGGCTCACACACATCTTCATCGGTAATTGCCATGTCACGTACACCTTAGAAAATATTATTGCTTGACATAGTTTTTTAGCTAATAGTTTAGACATTGAAGTTATTACCTGCTACTTCATACATACTGTTATTCATTGTTATGCCGCATTCATGGATTCTCGTGCACATATTCACTATTTTACGTGCTATTGAGGTTTGGATTTGGATTTCTATGAGATTTTCTGGATTTGGAGGAAAACCGCAATGACACAAATAATCATATTCTCTCTTTTAAAATAAAAAGTGCGGTTTTCCATGATGTATGAGTCGTCCACCATGAGTTTGCTGATGGATTTGGAAACCCGATTCGAGGAGACGGATGAACCGTTTCGGGTACATGGTGGACCCGGTGCGGTACCCCGGGGCAAGAGGAATGTGGTGATGACGTTGAGCCTGGCAGGGGAGTACTACCTACCGGTGATTTTACCCGACGCGTCGGATATCCGGAGGATACCGTCGTGGTCTTGAGATTGATGGTAGGGGCCGGTCTGGACTGACGGCGCCCTAGATTTTGTGGTTGAGACTTTGAGATATCGAGATATTGGGATTTCTTTTGTGCCGATGCTAGGCACAGTTTTATGCTGATTTCATTATGGTACCTCATCCTTTAAAATACAAGGGAAATCTCACTAAAGTTTGAAATAGTTGCTTTATGTAAATGTATTCTGTTTTCACGCATTCATATCTCATTCATATGCTATATTGTTATCTGAGGCACTGACACAGACACAGGAGATTGCACCCGGGTTAGATATTTACCCTAGCCTTGTTATAGGCTGCATGTTTTATATTGAGGATTTCTATACTGATCGTATTGACCTAGGATTATGTCTTGCTTTCGGTTTCTGCTTGTAGATATTTCTATTCACGAGTTGGCAACTCACCCCCGTTGTGCCACAGTTCTTGCAGGTTCTGCCGTACAGGTTCCATTGCGGCATTTCTGGCACATTACTTTCTTGCGGGTGATTTGCTTTGGTAGGTGGATTCTTTCGCATCAAGAACCACCATTGTATTTATTTTATTCATTGTATCTAGAATTTCCATCAACCAAAACTTGTTTATTGTTTCAGACCTAGACTTTAGTGATGTTTTTATTCGACCTTAGAGTCGCGCTTAGTAGTATTGCGGTTTTCTTGTTGCTTTTGAGTTCTTTTGGTTTAACCCTCGCCTTTCGGCGTTGTATATTATTATTGCTTGCGTGGTTGTGACCGTCGATAGATGAAGAGCTAGCTCCCGCTTGGGGATGCCCTTATCATTGCATATATTGATATCTTTGTTGTACCCCATTCGGGGCCAGTTTTACAAAAGAAACTCTGCCGAAATTTTTAGAAAAGACTGTACTGTTTTAAAACGCACCTTCGGCTTAGTTATTTAAAAACCTTGATTTCAAACATATTTTTCTTCACTTCTTAAACCAGTTTCCTTACTTATTCTTAAAAATGGTTTTAGATTTCTGGGCTTTTGGCTTACTTGGATCAGATGGAGTCCTATAGACTTCATATGGTTCAAGGGCCAGTCACGTGCTCTTTCGGGTCGTGACATATACATAATTTCAAAAAGTTATATCTCACTTTACAAAAATAAACGTACAGATATTTCAATTTGAAATTGGTGCATTATAACGGATATTCAAAACCAAATATTTGCCGTCCGGCAAACAACCCAGGCGATTTCCTCAAATATCACCAATTACAACGAATCCCGATATAATGAGGATGATCACCCAAATTCCCAATAACTTACTCCCGCTTATCATCTGTAAAACCATACAGATGTGAAAATCATACCTGGTAAATACATACCCTGAAGTAAGTACCTAATTGGAAAATCAGTTTTCTTTCAACAACACACAGTGAAACTGAAACATATAAATGTTTCGAAGGGGTATCCGAGTATTCCTAGTAATGCATCTTCCATTATCAGATTCACAACTGTAACCGTATATTTCTTTGCCATCTTTCCAAATCCCTTTATATGTCTTTAGTCATTACCTTCTGTACACCCCTTTAGGCCAAATGGTTTTCTTCCTTCGCTACCGTTCGGCACTAGCTTATGGTTTGGAAGAAGACTATCCAATAAGCATAATGGGTGTACTCTCCTAATCTTAGGAGTACTCGTAACCTGAGAGAAGGTGAAGATAAAAGATAATTGAATAAACCTTATTCCTATTTCTCCTGAACCAGAATCCATCCCCGAACTGGAACAAGTCCCTTCGAGTTCGTATATAACCATACGATGGAGTATCCAATAAACTGTGGATCTTCGTAGTGATACAGAGTGTTCCGGAGAAATACAAAGGTGATGTAGGATTGGCGAAGAAATACTTGGTTTGGTCGTGAATAGCAGTCGCAATTTACTTTGCCCTCTTACTAATCCCTTTATTTGTCTTTACTTAATATCTTCTGTACACCGTTTAGGCTAAATGGTTTTCTTCATTCCCTACCGTTCGGCACCAGCCTATGGTTTGGAAGAAGACTATCCAATTAGCGTAATAGGTGTACTGTCCTAATCCAAGGAGCACTCGCAACCTGAGAGAAGGTAAAAGGAAAAGACAACTGAATAGTCCTATTCGTTTTCTCCAGAACCAGAGACCATCCTCGAATCTGGAACAAGTTCCTTCGAGTTCATATATAACCATACAATGGTTTTATCCAATGGAAGTGGATGTTCGTAATAATATAGGGTGTTCTGGAGAAAAGGGTAAGAGTAGGAGTGGCAATGACGTATGCAATTCTGACAATCTAAAAGCTAGTGTTATAAGAAGGTTCGTTCAACTTGGTTACTGAGTCATAGTCTAGGGCCAGGTCATGATCGTTGCCAAAGAGAGAGAGAGAAAAGAAAAACTCAGCGTGCACTCTAACCTAGATCAGAATGGTTATCAATTTATCCAATCAGGAAACCTCCTACTGTAATCTCAAATTCTCCTCCAAACCTGAAAGAAAAATTAGTCGGGATCACCCGAGGAGTAAACCAACTCATCAGTGGGAATCGGGATCCAACTATCATTTCATGATAACGTGACGGAATCCACTTACGTTATCACACTCCAGAAGGTATGCGCATGCCTGGCAAGTTTCAGTTTCTTTAGAAACTCCCGATGTGTGTTTTTACCCCTAAGACCCAAGTGACCTTGACAACGCCAACATATCAAAGAGTCCTAGTCAAGTTCAACCCGTCATTATCTTGATTGCGTTAAACCCACCTGTATAAGTCTTTGACAATGCCAACATAACCGTACAACTGTCCTAATCAATCCACATATCCATGCGACAGAAAAGCATTAGAGAGCTACCGAACACTACGCCTCGGCAATGCACGACATACGTAGCACGAATACTAAGCAATACTAATCTGAAATGACGGAGGGCTACGGCTGGTTTTTGGCGAAAAACCTTTAACGTAATGAACTTGATATCATTGAAGGAACCGGATAACTTTTTATAAAAATATAGTGGCGAAAACCTTTGCTAAAGAGGTCACTCCCGGTGAAGGGATCTCGGCACTTTCCCCGTAGAATGAGGTGCAGGATATTCCAACTGAATACCACGATGCTGTAAGTCCACGTTGCCCACCCCGGTGCTTGCGGGGAGGCGGAAAACGGAATAAAAATCGGATTTTTATCATGCTAGGCAACATGGACTAACTAAAGGAGGGATCTTTGCTAAACAAAAACTAACTAAAGCTAACTAGAAATTAGCTACATGGAAGAATGGTTATACCTAGGGCTTTATGTCCTTCTCTCCTTGCTCCTTGGAGTGTAAGAAAGAGATCATCTTGTCGCCTTCTCTAGTCGAAGAAGGATCCACCCGAGAGCCTCAACCTTTGGCTTCAACTTCAAGCTAGAAGTAACTAAAGTGCTAGAAGTGCTAATCCTAGAACCTTAGATGAGAGTAGAGATTACTATGGAGTGGTTTTTCTCAAGCTCAAGTGTTTCTCAACACATGAGAGGGGAGAGCTTGAGGAAGAGGAAGAGCAAGAGAGAGAAAGCATATGATAGAATGAGAGAATAAAAGAACCATTCTCACATATATGTGTGAATTATTGTAAATTGATAATTAGCAAGATAATTGTCTTGGATTTATCAAGACATGACCATTATCATTTCATTTTTAATGCCTATTGCAAGGATCAAAGAGCATCTTTTATATCAAATGATGAGGATCAAAGTGTCAATCTAGGTCAACAAGTCAAGAATGTCAAATGGTCAACAACCCTAACCATGCATAATTATATTAAACTAATATCAATTAATCATAATACACACATAAGCATTAGGGTTAATAAAATGACAATGGTCATTAACCCTAATCAAAGTCCTCTCCCTCTGTCCCAATCAACTGTGCATACGCACCCGTATTCGTGATCCGAGGAAAACGAATACAAAGAGATAAAACCAATCCCAAATCATATACTAGGATCTGGCTTAAACCAAAGCCCGCTAGTATAAGCTGTCCGGACAGCAAACGTGCACAAGTGCGCGGATGTGAACGAACCCTGTCGCAAAACCATGTGACCTCTACTCATTTTGCCTAAAGGCGAATAGCTCTCTGTGTGGGACTCTAAAGACTTGACACTACGCTGGCAGTGGGTTTAACCACAGACCGCAAGCGGCACTAGCTGTACGTAACGGTCCCTAGGTAGATGCCGATAAGAAGACTGACGAGGTGACCCCATCTGAACTCCTACTGAGCATGTATGTGACAGTCTCCGTACAGTCCGGTCTGTTCGTCTGATACATCGCATGGCGGGCCTAGGGGGGAGGTGAACGTCAGTCTCCTAATAGCGGTACAAGTCGTGTCGGAGTGTAGCCCAGAACACCCTGAGATAACACTGGAAACCTACCAGTATATCTCGCTTGCCCTGGCCAGGGACTACTTGTGTAATGGCTCTCGTGGACACAGCGCGATGTCAACCCCCAATACCGGGAGAGACGAATCCTGTCTAACCGTCACTGCCTCCAAGTGCTTCGCGACTGCACCCAAGAACTACCTGTTTGAACGACTCCTTTGAGCCGTGGTAGGATAGTAATCAAAGTGCTGTGGGAACACACTCGAGGCGAAGTGACAGTGTCAAGTCAGCGGACTAAGTTGTACTCATGTCACCTGGGAACTAATAACTGACGATAGGTATAATACCTACCAACAGTTCCCGACGAGTCCTGTCCAGTGTACTCGTAACCTAACGAGCACCCGCATATTATCTTAAGTACGACGTACTGACGGCTGTGGGACTGACCGTCTCCCATGCTGGGATGAGAAGCGCATTTGCTAGTCTACTCCGGAGTATCGATGCCCTGTCTCGATAGTCCAACGATTAGGGACCTGTATAAGGATGTGCTTATGGATTACCCAGCCCCCACGAATGTGAGCGCCATCACAACGCTGGTAATCAAGCAAAGATCCTAAGGGCTCTACTAATATGTATATAAGCGATATGCTAAAAGAAACACATGCACATATTGAAATAGAGACAAACCAAGTAGCATACTACCATTTCGAGCAAGATTGTCTATACAACTGTGAATATCCCAAGCTTCCATCAAGTAATATACAAACTAGTATGATACAGTAATGGCCTCTAGGGCATATACACTAACAATCTCCCACTTGCACTAAGGCCATGTACTGGCGTATCGAAGACCTATCATCTCGATCAGCCACTCGAACTGAGTCTGGGGCAAGGCCTTGGTGAATGGATCTGCAGTGTTATCTTCTGAAGCAACCCTCCGAACCTCGATCTCCTGGCGATCCACGATCTCCCTGATCAGGTGATACCGCCTCAAGATGTGTCTGGATTTCTGATGGGACCTGGGTTCCTTCGCTAAAGCTATAGCCCCGTTGTTGTCGCAATACAGAGGAATTGGATCAACAATCTAAGGAACCACCGGAAGTTCTTTTAAGAACTTCCTCATCCAGACGGCTTCTTTTGCGGCATCAGATGCAGCGATGTATTCCGCTTCCATAGTCGAGTCAGCAACGGTTTCCTGTTTGGAGCTCTTCCAAAACACCGCCCCTTCATTGAGGGTAACGACAAAACCCGACATGGACTTGGAATCATCCTTGTCACTCTGGAAGCTGGAGTCAGCAAAGGCCTCAATCTGGAGGTCTTTTCCGCCATACACCAAAAACATCTCCTTAGTCCTTCTCAGGTACTTGAGAATGTTCTTTACCGCTATCCAATGTTTCTCCCCAGGGTTTGACTGATACCTGCTTACCACACTCAGTGCATAAGCCACATCTGGTCTGGTACACAACATCGCATACATTATAGAGCCTACCGCAGAAGCGTAGGGTATAATAGACATGCGATCCCTCTCCAAATCAGTCTTGGGAGACATCTCTTTGGAGAGGGTGATCCCGTGACAAGCCGGTAGATTACCGCGCTTGGAATCTTCCATACTGAATCTTTTCAGTATGGTGTCGATGTACCTGGACTGTGATAGTCCTAAAATCCTCTTGGATCTGTCACGGTAGATCCGGATCCCCAGAATGTATGAGGCATCACCCAGGTCTTTCATGGAGAACCTGTGTGACAAGAACCCCTTGACAGATTGTAGCATAGGAATGCCATTTCCTATTAAAAGAATGTCATCCACGTATAAAACGAGGAATACTACAGTTCTCGCTACAAATCTACAATAGATGCATGGTTCATCTGGATTTTTGATAAAGACAAATTCCTTGACCGTCTCATCAAAACAGATGTTCCAACTCCGCGATGCCTGCTTTAGTCCATAATTGGACTTAAGCAACTTGCACACCTTTTCGCTGCTCCCACTCTGAATGGAACCCTCTGGCTGGTCCATATAGACACACTCCTCTAAATGTCCATTTAGAAAAGCGGTCTTTACGACCATCTGCCAAATTTCATAATCGTGGAAGGCAGCAATGGCAAGAAGGATCCGAATGGATTTTAGAATAGCTACTGGAGAAAAGGCTTCGTCATAGTCCAAACCAGGTCGCTGACGAAAATCCTTTGCAACCAGTCTAGCTTTATAGGTCTCAACCTGTCCATCTACACCAATCTTCCTTTTGAAGATCCACTTGCATCCTACGGGTTTTATCCCATCTGGAGCAATGTCCAACGTCCATACTTTGTTGGTGTACATGGACTCCATTTCGGTCCGCATTGCATCCGGCCATTTTACCGAGTCAACGCTCTGAATGGCTTGCTGGAAGCTAGTAGGCTCATCACAATCTATGATGCAATCCTCTCTATCCCCGTCAATGAGAAAACCGTAGTATCTCTCGAGCGGATGAGACTGCCTACTACTCCTGCTGAGTGGCGTGTGAATGTCCTGATCTTTCGAACCCTCTGGTTCTACTAAGCTTTCAGTAATAGCTCGTGGTTCTGGAATTTCTTCCAGTTCTATTGCGCTCCCACTTATTTCTTTTTCTAAGAACTGATGTTCCAGAAAATGGGCATTACGAGAAACAAGGACTTTTTGTTCCTCTGCGTAATAGAAAAGATACCCCTGGAGTTCTTTGGGTATCCCACAAACTTGCACAGTACTGAGCGTGCCTCTAGTTTGTCCGTATGCTGCTTTTTGACATAAGCTGGACATCCCCAAATCTTCAGGTATTGAAGATAGGGTTTCTTCCCACTCCATAACTCATATGGTGTGATAGGCACAGTCTTAGTGGGAACTCGGTTCAAAAGGTATGCAGCTGATTCTTGCGCATATCCCCAGAACGATCGCGGTAACTCAGCGTTACTCATCATGGACCGTACCATATCCAATAGGGTTCGGTTCCGTCTTTCCGATACACCGTTATGTTGCGGAGTGTATGGAGGAGTAAGCTGAGAGAGAATTCCATTCTCTTTTAAGTAACCCAGGAACTCGGCACTCAAGTATTCTCCACCTCGATCAGATCTTAGTGTCTTGATACTTTTGCCTGTTTGTTTTTCTACTTCATTCTTGTATTCCTGGAATTTCTCAAAAGCTTCGGATTTATGCTTCATTAAGAAGACATGTCCGAACCTTGAAAAATCATCCGTAAAAGTAATGAAGTAAGAATAACCGCTTCGTGCATGTGTAGACATTGGACCGCACACGTCGCTGTGTACGAGTCCCAAGAGCTCGCTCGCTCTTACTCTGTGTCCAGTGAACGGAGTCTTTGTCATCTTTCCTTTGAGACAGGATTGACAAGTTGCATACGATTGATATTTGAATGGATCCAAATATCCTTCTGCATATAACTTAGTCAACCTTCTCTCATTGATGTGACCCAGTCTACAATGCCATAAGAAAGTTTTATTGATTTCTGGAGACTTTCTTTTGTGTGTATTCTGGACATTGAAAATCTGTGGTTGGTTTAATACGTATATACCGTTGTTCAATGTACCTGACCCAATCAAAACTTGATTAAGGTGAATGTTCACTACATTACTTACAAATGCAAATTCATAACCTTCTTTAGATAATAAAGATACAGAAATGATATTACAGGTTGCATTTGGTACAAAATAACAACTACGTAAAACCAAAAAGTGTCCATCCGACAATCCCAGGTGATAGTCCCCCCCGGCCTCAGCATCCATGCTAGCTCCGTTTGCAACTCTGAGGGTCATATCACCTGCCTTCAAAACTCTACGCTTTCTCAACGCCTGCAAAGAATTACAGATATGAGATCCTGATCCGGTATCCAATACCCAGGATGTAGAGTTTATCGATAGACAGTTTTCAATAACATACACACCTGAAGCTGAAGCTGCAACTCGCTTCAGATCCTGGGTTCTGGCCTTCCAAGCCTTGCAATCCTGTTTCCAGTGTCCACTTTTGTGACAATAGAAGCATTCTTCCTTCCCCACCAGCTTTCCCGCTACCTTTGTTGCCTTTCTTTTTCCCTTCGTATCCACTTTACTGACACCGCCTCTTGGTTTGGCGGGGGCTTTCTTCTTCTTACCCTTGGCTTTCGCCCTGGATCTAGAAGAGGAAGATCCTCCTACAAACAAAGTGGATGTCTCCCTACCCTTCTGTAGGGTGCCCTCAGCACTCCTCAACATGTTCAGAAGTTCGGAAAGTTCAACCTCCTTTCCTTGCATGTTGAAGTTTAGGATAAACTGGGCGTAAGTGGAAGGAAGGGACCGGAGAATCAAATCAGTGTAGAGTTCATTCTCCAACGTGGTCCCAAGGTCCGCGAGCTCCTCTATGTAGCCAATCATCTTAAGCACGTGTTCCGCTACCGATGATCCGACGGCCAATCTTGCCGAAAAAAGCTTCTTCGACACTTCGTATCTTGCGATACGAGACTGCTCTCCATACAGTTCTTTTGTATGGAGAAATATGGACTCTAGGTCCATATTCTCGTGCCTCCTCTGATGTTCGTTGTCCATCGAGGCAAGCACGATGCATTTGGCCTTCGCGCAATCGATCTCCCATGTCTTACGGATTTCTTTATCCGCGACGCTGGAGGTGGGACCTGGGACAAGGGGAGCTTTGGTGGTAAGGACATACCCCAACTTGTCGTAAGTGATTGCCATCTTGACATTCCTGAGCCAATCTTTGTAGTTTGGCCCTGTCAGTATGTTTTTATCTAGTAATAACTTAAGTCCGGTCATGTTGAATGGTCGCTGCAATTAGGAGAGAGAAAAGAAACACTTTAGCATGACGCTCTTGCATGTTTAGAGTGGTTTTTAGTTTGTCTAAACAGGATGGCTCCCACTGTCTCTCGAATCCCTTCTCAAACCGTAAAGAAAGAATTAGTCGGGATCAATCTCACCGTACAATACTTGCTTAACCGTTCAGCCAGGCCAGTGTCGGTACTTCGAGGGAGGTTTTCCAATGCTTTCGCGAAGTTCCTTAATTAAGTAACCTCTTTTTCCTGTGGGCGTAGCCCCGCTAACACCTTTCTAGACACCTACTAGGTTTATAGCATTGATCGTTAAGTGAGAGTTTTCCCGAGGAGTAGCATATACTAACAGTAGGATCGGGATCCAAATATCACCGCGTGATAAAACCGAAGGAATCCTACCAGAATCATCACACTCCAAATGGTATGCAGCGCTAGCAAGTTTCAGTGCTTATGAAACTCCCGATGTGGATTTTTGCCCCATGCTCTTATGACCTTGGCGTGAGGTCAAAATGTCATAAGTCATATGTCAAGTTCTTCCCATCATTATCCCGGTTAATTTGAACCCACCCGTACCTACCCTTGACGTAGGCCAAAATGGCAGTACGACTGTCTTAAACCAACGCATTCTATCTATGCAACAGATAAATATCCGGAAGCTACCAATCACTATGCCTTGGCGTGAGGTCAAAATACATAGCTTGAATACTACCGAACATTTAACTGAAATGATGGAGGGCTACGAATGGTTTTGGCGAAACCGTGAACGTAGTGAACTTGATATAATCGATGGAACGAGATAGCTTTTAAAAGGAGTGGTTCAAGCTCCGCGTTTAAAAGTTTAGTTTTGAAAAGAACCGAGTGGTTTTCAAAGTGTTCCAATTGACTTCTACTTGGTTTATTTTCTTGCATTAGTTCTTTTAATGCGTCCCATCATTTAATCCTACCATTGCAGAAAACAACCAAAATATGACGTACGCTTATGCCATTCGCATTCGCCACGGGTCCCCGTCATCACCCGTTAGGTTACTTAACTAACGACAGAGCGGGGGCTGGGCTAGCGCGGCTGTAAAACATAAGCAACGCCTAAATAGTTATTGTATATAGATATATAGCAATGATAGACATTACAGATCACAGATGAATACATTGGATATACTAGGAATCTGCAATACGTTCGAGCCTGCAACGAAAAGCGGATTACACGGTCGCGGTGAATAGCCAATACCCCACCCAAGACCCCTGCGGGTGCGGCAAACTACCCGCCAAGTATCCGAAGCGAAGCAACCTCCCTCAACACCGTGAGTAGGCCACTCGGCACTTCGAGATACCCGGTAGTTTATGCACCCCCTCCATGGGTCTATCCTAGGAGCAAAAACAGTAAAAAGAATTATACAATGACGGCTACAACCCCGACCCGGTTGTGCGGCCAAACAAATAATAATACATTAATTTACATGTTACATGAATGAAAGAAAAAGAAACACTCATCTCACATCCACCCTGGCTATTCACCCGCGACAATCCAACGCATTCATATACACATACCATCAACAAACACAGATCACAGATATGTATAACCCCCACTAATCGACTTATAGCGATTAGCAGACGTTCAATACATATAAACATCACAGATATAACCCATTAGTCAAAGTGTAGTGAAGTTTGATCAAAAAATACGGATTTATAGGCCCCCAAATACAAATTTCTTTTCTGGAAAACCTGGACACAAATAAACCATCTTAAAAATCCCAAAACCTTAACAGAGGAATAATGCACCAAACTCGGTCCAGAACCGAGTCAAAACGGCCGCGGTTCCGTGGCAATAGGCATGCTTTTGCCGCGGAACCGCCGCGCTTTGAGCGATTCACTGGATCGTTTTTGGTGTGCTTCTTTAAAAAATCCTGAGCCGATTTTTGAAGTTTGATTTTTTATTTTCAGAGCAGAAAAAAATTCAACAGAAAGTTAGGGTTTTGCCTTTTTAGTTTTGCGATTTTTTTCGATCGAACTTCTATACACTTTACTAACTAGCTAGTTTATGTTTAGTTAGGCTCTGATACCACTGTAAGTCCACGTTGCCCATCCCGGTGCTTGCGGGGAGGCGGAAAACGGAATAAAAATCGGATTTTTATCATGCTAGGCAACATGGACTAACTAAAGGAGGGATCTTTGCTAAACAAAAACTAACTAAAGCTAACTAGAAATTAGCTACATGGAAGAATGGTTATACCTAGGGCTTTATGTCCTTTTCTCCTTGCTCCTTGGAGTGTAAGAAAGAGATCACCTTGTCGCCTTCTCTAGTCGAAGAAGGATCCACCCGAGAGCCTCAACCTTTGGCTTCAACTTCAAGCTAGAAGTAACTAAAGTGTTAGAAGTGCTAATCCTAGAACCTTAGATGAGAGTAGAGATTACTATGGAGTGGTTTTTCTCAAGCTCAAGTGTTTCTCAACACATGAGAGGGGAGAGCTTGAGGAAGAGGAAGAGAAAGAGAGAGAAAGCATATGATAGAATGAGAGAATAAAAGAACCATTCTCACATATATGTGTGAATTATTGTAAATTGATAATTTGCAAGATAATTGTCATGGCTTAATCAAGACATGACCATTATCATTTCATTTTTAATGCAAATTGCAAGGATCAAAGAGCATCTTTTATATCAAATGATGATGGTCAAAGTGTCAACCTAGGTCAACAAGTCAAGAATGTCAAATTTTCAACAACCCTAACCATGCACAATTATATTAAACTAATATCAATTAATCATAATACACACATAAGCATTAGGGTTAATAAAATGACAATGGTCATTAACCCTAATCAAAGTCCTCTCCCTCTGTCCCAATCAACTGTGCATACGCACCCGTATTCGTGATCCGAGGAACACGAATACAAAGAGATAAAACCAATCCCAAATCATATACTAGGATCTGGCTTAAACCAAAGCCCGCTAGTATAAGCTGTCCGGACAGCAAACGTGCATAAGTGCGCGGATGTGAACGAACCCTGTTGCAAAACTATGTGACCTCTACTCATTTTGCCTAAAGGCGAATAGCTCTCTGTGTGGGACTCTAAAGACTCGACACTACGCTGGCAGTGGGTTTAACCACAGACCGCAAGCGGCACTAGCTGTACGTAACGGTCCCCAGGTAGATGCCGATAAGAAGACTGACGAGGTGACCCCATCTGAACTCCTACTGAGCCTGTATGTGACAGTCTCCGTACAGTCCGGTCTGTTCGTCTGATACATCGCATGGCGGGCCTAGGGGGCGGTGAACGTCAGTCCCCTAATAGCGGTACAAGTCGTGTCGGAGTGTAGCCTAGAACACCCTGAGATAACATTGGAAACCTACCAGTATATCTCGCTTGCCCTGGCCAGGGACTACTTGTGTAATGGCTCTCCTGGACACAGCGCGATGTCAACCCCCAATACCGGGAGAGACGAATCCTGTCTAACCGTCACTGCCTCCAAGTGCTTCCGGACTGCATCCAAGAACTACCTGTTTGCACGACTCCTTTGAGCCGTGGTAGGGTAGTAATCAAAGTGCAGTGGGAACACACTCGAGGCGAAGTGACAGTGTCAAGTCCGCGGACTAAGCTGTACTCATGTCACCTGGGAACTGATAACTGACGATAGGTATAATACCAACCAACAGTTCTCGACGAGTCCTGTCCAGTGTACTCGTAACCTAACGAGCACCCGCATACTATCTCAAGTACGACGTACTGACAGCTGTGGGACAGACCGTCTCCCACGCTGGGATGAGAAGCGCATACGCTAGTCTACTCCGGAGTATCGATGCCCTGTCTCGATAGTCCAACGACTAGGGACCTGTATAAGGATTTGCTTATGGATTACCCATCCCCCACGAGTGTGAGCGCAATCACAACGCTGGTAATCAAGCAAAGATCATAAAGGCTCTACTAATATGTATATAAGCGATATGCTAAAAGAAACACATGCACATATTGAAGTAGAGACAAACCAAGAAGCATACTACCATTTCGAGCAAGATTGTCTATACAACTGTGAATATCCCAAGCTTCCATCAAGTAATATACAAACTAGTATGATACAGTAATGGCCTCTAGGGCATATACACTAACAATCTCCCACTTGCACTAAGGCCATGTACTGGCGTATCGAAGACCTATCATCTCGATCAGCCGCTCGAACTGAGTCTGGGGCAAGGCCTTGGTGAATGGATCTGCAGTGTTATCTTCTGAAGCAACCCTCCGAACCTCGATCTCCTGGCGATCCACGATCTCCCTGATCAGGTGATACCGCCTCAAGATGTGTCTGGATTTCTGATGGGACCTGGGTTCCTTCAGTAAAGCTATAGCCCCGTTGTTGTCGCAATACAGAGGTATTGGATCAAAAATGGACGAAACCACATGAAGTTCTTTCAAGAACTTCCTCATCCAGACGGCTTCTTTTGTGGCATCAGATGCAGCGATGTATTCCGCTTCCATAGTCGAGTCAGCAACGGTTTCCTGTTTGGAGCTCTTCCAACACACCGCCCCTCCATTGAGGGTAAAGACAAAACCCGACATGGACTTGGAATCATCCTTGTCACTCTGGAAGCTGGAGTCAGCAAAGGTCTCAATCTGGAGGTCTTTTCCGCCATACACCAGAAACATCTCCTTAGTCCTTCTCAGGTACTTGAGAATGTTCTTTACCGCTATCCAATGTTTCTCCCCAGGGTTTGACTGATACCTGCTTACCACACTCAGTGCATAAGCCACATCTGGTCTGGTACACAACATCGCATACATTATAGAGCCTACCGCAGAAGCGTAGGGTATAATAGACATGCGATCCCTCTCCAAATCAGTCTTGGGAGACATCTCTTTGGAGAGGGTGATCCCGTGACAAGCCGGTAGATTACCGCGCTTGAAATCTTCCATACTGAATCTTTTCAGTATGGTGTCGATGTACCTGGACTGCGATAGTCCTAAAATCCTCTTGGATCTGTCACGGTAGATCCGGATCCCTAGAATGTATGAGGCATCACCCAGGTCTTTCATGGAGAACCTGTGTGACAAGAACCCCTTGACAGATTGTAGCATAGGAATGTCATTTCCCATTAAAAGAATGTCATCCACGTATAAAACGAGGAATACTACAGTTCTCGCTACAAATCTACAATAGATGCATGGTTCATCTGGATTTTTGATAAAGCCAAATTCCTTGACCGTCTCATCAAAACAGATGTTCCAACTCCGCGATGCCTGCTTTAGTCCATAAATGGACTTAAGCAACTTGCACACCTTTCCTCTGCTCCCACTCTGAATGAAACCCTCTGGCTGGTCCATATAGACACACTCCTCTAAATGTCCATTTAGAAAAGCGGTCTTTACGTCCATCTGCCAAATTTCATAATCGTGGAAAGCAGCAATGGCAAGAAGGATCCGAATGGATTTTAGCCTAGCTACTGGAGAAAAGGCTTCGTCATAGTCCAAACCAGGTCGCTGACGAAAACCCTTTGCAACCAGTCTAGCTTTATAGGTCTCAACCTGTCCATCTACACCAATCTTCCTTTTGAAGATCCACTTACATCCTACGGGTTTTACCCCATCTGGAGCAATGTCCAACGTCCATACTTTGTTGGTGTACATGGACTCCATTTCGGTCCGCATTGCATCCGGCCATTTTACCGAGTCAACGCTCTGAATGGCTTGCTGGAAGCTAGTAGGCTCATCACAATCTATGATGCAATCCTCTCTATCCCCGTCAATGAGAAAACCGTAGTATCTCTCGAGCGGATGAGACTGCCTACTACTCCTGCTGAGTGGCGTGTGAATGTCCTGATCTTTCGAACCCTCTGGTTCTACTAAGCTTTCAGTAATAGCTCGTGGTTCTGGAATTTCTTCCAGTTCTATTGCGCTCCCACTTATTTCTTTTTCTAAGAACCGATGTTCCAGAAAATGGGCATTACGAGAAACAAGGACTTTTTGTTCCTCTACGTAATAGAAAAGATACCCCTGAGGAGCAGGATATTCCAACTGAATACCACGATGCAAAACAAAAGAGAACGTCCTTGCAATAACAGATTTTTGAAAATTGTTCCAACAACATCAGAATAGGTTTGTTTAGCTTGCATTGATCCGAATCAATGCAGTCCCATCAATTAATCACACCACAAAAGAACGAAAATACGATGTACGTATATGCCATCCGCATTCGCCACTGGGTCCCGTCATCACCCGTTAGGTTACTTAACTAACGACAGAGTGGGGACTGGACTAGCGCGGGTGTAAAACATTTACAACATCGACTAGTATATATATCAATATATAATAATCGATCAAGGCGTGATAAAATGCAACATCACAGAAATGTAATAAACATCACAGAACAATACAGATAATCTGGGATCCCCGGGTTTCAAAGAGCCGCTACTGAAACCCGACGTTCCCCTGGTCATGTGGATAGCCTGCGCAATGAAATCCTAGACCCCTATGGGCGCGGTAAGTTACCCGCCAAAACCTGAATTGAGGCAGCCCCCTTCAACAACGTGAATGGACTACCCAGCACTTCACGGAATCCGGTAACTTGAGCACCCCTCCTTGGGTCAACTTGTACCCCCTACGAGTGCGGCGAATAGCCCGCCAATTCTAGAGTGAAGCCCATTTCGTCTCAAAGCCATGAGATGCGGGCTCGTTGCCCTCTAGAACCCGGCTATCCGTGCACCCCACCGCGGGGTAATCCTAGTACAGAAAGTAAAATATACAACGGGTACATCGACCTCAGCCCTGTCGTGCCTCAAAAGAATAATATAAAAACAGGCAGTGACGGCAGTCCACATGTCGGACGCTCGCCCCGCAATATCAAATGTACAAATACAACCAAACTGTACTACCATTGCAACCAGGCTATCCACCACGACAAATCCGCAATATCACAGCACAACACAGAATATCAACGTGAATGTCACGTTTGCAAATCCGTCTAAAAGAACTATAGCAATTAGACAGGATTTACCGATCAAATGACATTCACGGTCGCAGATATAATGTAAATACTATGAACTAACATGTTTAAAATTTTCGATCGACAAAATTTCCCGAAGTGGGCCCCAAACACAACTGCAGCACTCAAAATAATCTGGGTCCAAACAAAAATTACCAGAAACCACAATTCCAACTCAGGAATCACTGTAGGAAAAATGGTGCAATGAAGCTACTATTCAGCGGCGGAACTGCGGCCAAAATAGGCTTAAGGCCGTGGTTCCGCGGCGCCACAGTAAGATCATGGTACAAGTTTTCTACAGTGTTCTCTAAAAACCCTGCCTGATTTTCTGCAATACACCAAATAATTTTTTTACAACAAATGAAAATCGACAGAAACTGCACAATTAGAAACGCGGTTTTTGGAAATTTCGTCCGATCGAAGTTCTAAACACGTTAGAGCAAGCTAGTAAAACTTAATGGCGTGTCTCTGATACCATGTATGACTACGGTAGCGCCCCGGCCGTCTTTCCGAGGCCAAAATGCGGAAATGAAAATTTTTCTAAACAAGAAACCGGCGCTATCGTATGCTTAAAACTCGGATCGAACCATTAACCTACAATTAGCTATCTAGAGAGAGGGTTGGAAGGATATACCGATCGATCCATCTTTTTCAGTCTTTGGCCACCATCCCAAGCTCCTCGCGGCAACTCTGGTCTCGATATCCTCGTCGGAGAGGGCACCACATCTACGAGTCCTTTTACGCACTCCCGCTTCATCCGAAGCAACTCGGGCACGAAGTGTGCTAGCCGACGTGTCCAAGGTGTTGTAGAGAATGTTTGTGATCACTTTGTCTCTTGCATCTATTGTTTGGATGGAGGTTGAAGGTGTTGCCATTAATGGAGGTTATGAGCTAGAGGAAGAAGAAGGAGGAGAAGCTTTCTCTTTTTCTTTTTCTTTGTGATGTTAAAATGAGAGTGAGAGAGTTCTATGAAAAATACAAGACCAAGCTCACATATGGCAGCCCCTCTCTCTCTCCTCTTATCAAATCATCACAAAACCATCATATAATGTGACATTAGCACATAAAAAGAGACCATGAGTCACTAATGAAGTCCATGTCACATTTAATGCATCTCATAATGAAATTCTAGCTCATAATTTCCATATGCAAACATTAATCCAAATGTTTGCAACAATAAAAAGATACGGCAACATCTAAAGTAAACTCGTGCCGGATCATAAGGATACCCCTCACCTGTATATACATACCTGCATCCGCATTCCGACTGAATGCGATTGCGATGAGACTAAAGTAATCCAACAAATCTAATACTAGGATTCGGCTTAAACCAAAGCCCACTAGTATGATCCGTCCAATCAAGATCCGTGCACTACCGCAGGTATAAGATCGAACCCTGCCATATATCATACGGCTTCTACAACGTTTCGCCCGAAACTTGAAAAACTGTCTGTGGGGGACTCTAAAGACTCGTCAATACTTTGGCTGTGGACTTAACCACTAGCACGTCAGAGGTATTAGCCGTACGTAACGAGCTACCAGGTATTGAGCAAAAGGGAGGTCGATGAGCGAACTCATCCTGACACCCTACTGAGCCTGTCAATGACAATATCCTTACAGTCCGGTCCGTTCGTCTATGAGCATCGCATGGCGGGCCTAGGGGGTTGGTAAAAGTCAGACCCTCAAAAGCGGTACAAGTCGTATCGGAGTGTAGCCCAGAACATCCTGAGATACTACTGGGATACCTACCAGTAAATATCCTGCCTTTGCCGAGGGCTTTGTGTAATGGCTCTCCTAGACACAGCGCGACCTCACCCCCAATACCGAGAGAGATGAATCCCCTGCTGATCCGCTCACTTGCCTCCATATGGCTCGGGACTGTACCCAACTAAAACCTGTTTGCACGACTCCTTTGAGCCGTGGTAGGGTAGTAATCAAAGCACAATGGGAACTCACACGAGACAAATGACGATCTCAGGTCGATGAACTAACTTGTATACATGTCAACAGGGAACTGCTATCTGACGTCAGGTATAATACCAACTAGCATGTTCCCGGCGAGTCCTGTCCAGTGTACTCATAACCTAATGAGCACCTATATACATCTTAGGTGATCCAACTGACACCAATGGCTTGTGAGACCGGCCACCGCCCCTCGTCGGGGTCTCGACTGTATATACTAGTCTACTAATGGAGTATCGATGCCCAGTCTCGAAACTCCCACGACTAGGGACCTTTTAAGGATGTGCTTATAGACCCCAGCTCCCACGTATATGATCGCCATCATACTGCTGGTAGTCAAGCAAGAATCCTAAGGGCTCTATCAATGTGTAATAGCGACCTATAAGGTCATCTAAAGCCGTACACGATGATAAAGATAAACCAGATAGCATACTATCATCTCGAGTAAGACTGTCCTACCGGTATAGGTCCTCCCTCAATCATTGCAATCATGTGCCTGTGATCCAATAATTGACTCTAAGGGCACTATATCCAACATAATCTATACTAATGAGCAAACACGGATTAAATAGCACTGTTTAGTGAAAAAATGATAGGAAATGAGTGGTATTAAATTGTAATAAATCGTGTCGAACACGAAGTCCTACCACGACCCAGCGTCGTCGACGAGGAAGTGATTTACCGAATTTACACCACTCAGGGGAATATCCCGGATTGGAGAAGACCCATAGTAGAATTCCTTAAGGTCGGAACGTTCCCCGAGGACCGAAAGGAAGAACGTCGGCTCCGCATGAAAGCTCGCCACTTCATATGGAGCAAAGAGAACTTGTACAAAAAGTCGTACACCCAACCTCTACTCAGATGCGTCGATTCCGACGAAGCAGAGCACGTTCTCCAGAGATACACAAAGGGGTGGGAGGGGCACACCAAGAAGCCCGCAACCTAGTCCAAAAAACACTTCTACAGGGGTACTACCGGCTAACTATCCACCATGACGCAGAAAAGTTAGTCAGATGGTGCATGATATGTCATCTTTTCGGCAACTCCCCTCGGTTACCCACCACCGAGTTGACACTGCTGAGTTCCCCTTGGCCATTCGGGCAGTAGGGGATGGACATGATCGGCCAACTCCCTACTAGCACAGGTGGCCACAAATACATCCTTGTCGCTGTGGACTGCTTTACGAAATGGGTCGAAGCCATGCCGATTAGGAAACCAGATGCGCTTCCATGGTGAAGTCCTGTAAAATAATGTAATTTCCCGATTTGGAATTCTGAGGTGCATCGTAACCGACTATGGAACCAACTTCGAGAACGACAAAGTCAGACAATTCTGCAGCGACTATCATATATTGATGAAGTTCTCCACGGTTGCACATCCCCAGTTCAACGGGCTAGCTGAGATAGCACACCGAGGTGTCATCCGGAGCATTAGAGCCCACCTGGAAGGAAGGCAGGGCGGATGGGTCGAGGAACTGCCATAAGTGTTGTAGGCATTGTGAACGCCAAAGAAGATACCCATAGGGGAAACCCCGTTCAATCTATGTTACGGCACCGAGACAATGGTCCCTGTAGAAATCGGCCTTTCCAGTTATCGCGTTGAGCACTTTGACGACGAGGCCAATGTTTTGGCTCTTCGAAGCAATTTGGACATCCTACTAGAAAAGATAGACCTAGCGCAAATAAGGATGACCACATATCAGCAACAGACTGTCCGATATTACAATGCCTACGTCAAACACCAAGCATTCAAGATAGGAGACTTAGTCCTACAGCGAAATGAGTTTAAGGACTAGGGAAGGCTGCACAAATTCTCCTCGAAGTGGGACAGTCCCTTCCTCGTGACCAAGGCGTTGCCTCGAGGTCCCTTCCAAGATTCCTTAGGTCTCAACTTCCCATGGCCATATAAATCAGAAAAGCTAAAATTGTATAAATGAACTTGTACCATCTCAAATTATAAGATTCCTCTTTTATGTCAATAAAATTTATTTTCTGTGCTAAAGCCCTTACGCGGTAGATTCCTTCTCGGTTCCGAGGAGCGGTGGACAGCCCCATGTTCTATAGCCTTCTCTCGAGCCCACGAGCTGAGAGAAGGAATGTACCCTCGGCCAACCTCTTGCTCAGACAGACAAAAACCAAAGTGCAACTGTAGGCATCCGACGCAAGCTTCGCTCCACCAATCTTACCTCGGCTCTGGGGTGAGGAACGTGAGGAGCGAGTTCATAAAACAATGCAAAGTTTATTAATGGACGAAAACAAAAAAGAGACAAAAACTTCCTTAAGCAAACGAAAGACTTTTATTGATAAGGGGTATTCTCGGTTCCTCATCTTTACAAAAATGCCTGGGGGTTCGCAAAATAAAATCTATTATAGCAAAGGGGGAAGGGGTCCAGAAATCATTGATCGTGATATTCAAAGTAAAGATCCTCCAACCGAGCCCAGGCGGCATTCCATCGCTCCCTCTGCCGATGCCCGTGGACCCGAGCAGCTACGGTTCCATTAAGCACTCCCGCCAACACGCATGAAGCTATAACCAGCCTTTGCTGGAAAGCTCGGCGAAGGATATCTATCGAACTATCCCGCTTACTCTTTGAGATCAGGCCCAACTCATGGGCCTTACGAATCTTATCAGTAGACTCCTTCAGCGCCTACTGGGACAAAGTCCCGAAAAAGGCCTAGGGAGGACCTCCAGATCGTGTAGATAAGCACCTATAGAAGGGAGGATTGGTATAGGAGCAAACACCCGCAATGACTCATTAGGCGCCTATCACAGCCTCGTATGTCGTCTTGGAACCATCAAAGTCGTAATGATAGATGTTGTTGCGTGTCACGATATCCCGGAAGTTGTATGTATTACCGACCATCTGGATAATACGGACTGCGGAATACGGTCAAATACTTCATGGTGCCTAAGAAAGGGCCAAACATCCACTATTTATACCCTCAACAGAAATCCCCAACGATCGAGATCTTCTCATGACATGACGCAAATCATGGGACATCGCATCTTCCCGATAAGGTGCCATGTGGTGTCTGGTCACTAGCTCCCCCCTTTCATGTAGATCAGGGAAGATTGAACGACATCTTTAGGAGATCTGCACGTATCTCAAGACGCCCCACCATGCATCACGTAGCCCTGAGAATCAAGGAAGAGCGAAATACCGGAGTCATGACAATCCAAGCATCCATTAACTGGTCCACACGAATGGATTCCTATCCCAAATCCCTCATCATGAGGCAGCCAAGAAGCTTCCTGCTCGGCCCATCCACAGTGGGTAGCTTCCTGCCCAACAACACTGTGGATCCAAAACCCTCATCATGAGGCGGCCAAGCAGCTTCCTGATTGGTCCATCCACATTGGGTAGCTTCCTGCCGGACAACGCTGTGGATCCAAATCCCTCATTATAAGGTGGCCAAGCAGCTTCTTACTTGGCCCATCCGCAGCGGGTAGTTTCCTTCCCGATAACGCTGTGGATCCGAAGCCCTTATCATGAGGCGGCCAAGCAGCTTCCTGCTCGGTCCATCCGCAGTGGGTAGCTTCTTGCCCGACAGCGCTGTGGATCTAAAGCCCTCATCATGAAGTGGCCAAGAAGCTTCCTACTCATCCTATCCGCAGCAGAAACTTCCTACCCGACAACGCTGTGGATCCAAAGCCCTCATCATGAGGCGGCTAAGAAGCTTCCTGCTCAGCCCATCCGCAGCGGGTGGCTTCTTGCCCGACAACGCTATGGATCGAAAGCCCTCGTCGTGAGGCCTACGGGTGACTTCCTGCCCGACCTTAATGTTGGTGAGTTGTGCTCACTCTACATCAAAGTAGAGAGGCGGAATGCACAAAAATTAAATTTTTAAGCAAGCACAACCAACTTAACCTAAGTGATCAAATTATAATCCTAACTAACAAGCTACAAGAGATCTATCTACTATGAGATAAGGTTATACCGATATACACGTGTCCTTCGGGTCTTCACTCCTCTTCTTAAGCTCCTCGAGGTCTCCTAGATCAAGGTTTCTTGATGGCCTTCTTGATCTTAGATGATCCACCCGAGAGTTTATAATCCAAGCTTAGCTTCACTAATGAAGCAACTTAGTAACCTAGTTTGCTAATCTAGGTTACCAAGGAGATGTAGTGAGTGTTTAGTAGTAGTTTTCTATCTAAAATCATTTGGTTCTCAACACACGAGAACGATAAGAATTTGCAAGAGAATGAACTCAAGAAGATGAAGAGAAGAGAGCAAGTGAAGAAATCATCACATGAAGAATGGCTAAGTGAAGAATGGCTTAGTGTTTTATGAAGTATTTTCTTTTCTTTTAAAATCACAACCATACTCCAATAGTATTTGCAATAAATACAAAGCCATGCTTCATGTCATCTCATTCTTTTCCACCTCATTTTCTATTTTCAAAAAAATAGAAAAATGCATGATGAGGTGTCATCTTCTAGAAGGTATTTATTATAAATACAAAATACTTTCTACTGTATATACATACCCGTATTCGTACCAAAATACGAATACCTAAAAGATAGAATACTACTACTAATATAATACTAGAATTAAATCAATATCTGATTTAACAAACCGGCTTAATTCTAAGCCTACTAGTATTATCAACCGTCCGATCGAAAACCTGAATAACACTAGAATATACATATCGAAATATGTATACGTAAATTATTAAATCAATACCTGATTGAATAATCCGGCGTAATTCTAAGATGGCTAGTATTATCATTCGATCGGAACCCTGCTCGATCGAAAACCTGGATGCCACAAGAATATATATATCGAAATGTGTATAAGTAAATTATTAAATCAATACCTGATTTAATAATCCGGCTTAATCCTAAGCCGGCTAGTATTATCATTTGATTGAAACTCTGCATGTATAAACATACGGCAACGCCATCATTTCGCCTGAATCAGAGAAACCCTCTATGTGGGACTCTAAAGACTCGACAGTACGCTGGTGATAGTTACAATCACGATTTAAGATTCATTAATAATCGTTTTGTTAAGGGATTGAGACAAATAAGGATCAAATAAAGGACAAGGGTCAGTAGAAGGAAACCTCAATTCCCTCCAAGAACTCTAATCCACATTCATCGCTATTTCTCTAGTATTAAATAATTAAAAAATAAAAAGAATTATTTTAAAATTCCATTCATTAACTACTAAATCCTATAAACCCTATAAGCCCTTTTATTATAAACTTTTCAAAATTTCTTAGTAATAAATGATAACAATTCTACCTTTCTTCTGTTAACTCGTCTAAAACAAGAAAAGAAGTTCACTGTTTCCCTGTGGACGACTCGTACTCACTACCGGCTAGCTATTGCGACACCGTTATTGATTGTGGTATATAGAATATACATAGACATAATTTTTTCACGATGAATCAAATGGCGCCGTTGCCGGGGATCGAACCCGGGTCACCTGCGTGACAGGCGGGAATACTCACCACTATACTACAACAATATTTGGAGATTTTTCTGATAAAAATATTCTGAAAATATATCTCTTAGTCTCTGTCGTTGCAAGATTCTTCAACTTGCTCTAACATTCGGCAGATTTGGCTTAGTGATTCGATTTGATATGGATCTCTTACTTATTTTTTAGACCTGACTGATCTATTATAATACCTGCACAATATCTCAAATCACATTGTTAGTAGTATTTATTTTATTTGAGATGTTATTCCAACCAATTAAATGATATGATATCTTAAGAATATTAGTTAAGAATATTTGATATGATATGCATATTTTAATAATAAATAATCTCATGAATATTTTATTTAAATACGCATATATTTTCTTTAATTATATTAATTATAAATTAAGAAACATATGATAATAATCTTTCTACAAATAAACCCACATATGTTCTTAATTTATAAATAACATCTTTTAGTAACTTATAATAGTAGGAAAAATGTCCATACAAATGTACAATAAATTTGACTGATCAAATACCCCCAAACTTATTTTTGATTGTCCCGAGCAAACTATTTATTAAAAAGAAAAGGAAAAAACTTAGCACACTTTCGTAGGCAACACGATTGCACTTAGCTCGTGCAAAAAGTCTTTAAACCTCTAAGTGTCCCTACTAGAAGTAGTGTTGTCTCCTGAGGGTTTTCATCGGATTACACACACAAAATCCTAAAAAGAAAGAAGAAAAAAATTACATACAAAGATAAAAACATATAAAAGAAAAAACTTGAAAAGAAGTGTTTCAAACTAAGCTAGATTTTTAGTTGTCATAAGCCCTATCTTAATGGTCTTGAAAAGATGTCAGAGATTACATCCTCCATCAATAAAATATCATCTTTAGTCTTCCTTCCTATCTCTCCTCCAAACATCGATCATATACCTCTACGTGTGTGTAAAAGATATCCCTACACTTGGAGAATTCAATTCAAACTATTATACCCTTTGGCCATATTCCGTAGTATTTTTAAGTCGGTGATATTTTAGATGGATTTGCTCACACATTCTTCATGCGTCTGTTAATATTTCTTGAGCTACCAACCAATCGATTACCAAATGTGCTCACTTATTAAGGTGTAATTAGCAATATCCTAGTTTTGCAACACCTAAGACTTAGTAGTGACTTCCAACCCAGTTGGTCTAAGGCACTAGGGGATAAGGCACCCTCGCTATATTTATTATGCTGTCTTAAGTAATTACAAAACTAGTGTTCATTTTTCTGCACTATTTATATTTTTTTTATTTTTTTCTTCATACTAAGACTTCTAGGCAAGAGAATTTCAAGGTATTCTCTACCATCCCAAGTTTCAGGATGTGTGCAAGTGCATATAGTAAGGGTATCAACGTTCAGAAGTTTGGATTCAAGAATAAGGACTATTTTTCAGACTTATTTCTATCCACAGATTAGTAATTTTTTCATCTTACTAACCTTTGGGACAACAGCTCATGACTACGTATTACTAGTTTCATTTTAAAATATCTAATTTTCTTGCATTTCTTAAATATTTTTCTCTCTTCCATATGTATTTTTCACTTTCTAACTTTTATTTTCAATTTTTTAATAGCGCCAAATGATATGTCAATAAACACATACCTCCCCCCAAACATATTTGCAGCAGTGTCCTCACTGATGCTGTTGTTCGAGCGCAAAAACCTGTAAACTTAGGCGGAGAATAATAGGGTCAAAAGTTAGTCAAATGGAAAGCCACCCCCAAACTTGTTCTTTAGCATGCACACACACACACACACACATATATATATATTTATCTATTTTTTATTATTTTTTATTATACACTACTCCATTCTTAGATGAAACAGTGTTAACGAAATATAGAGGTGAGGTGAAGGAAAGTTAATCGTGATAAAGCGGCTCCTGCAAGAACAAGAGCTCCTCCGATGGGTCAACGGAAAAGTACGATTTTAATTTATGCCCATTTACTTTGAAAATAGAGCCGTTTTTAACATTTTCAACATCCACTGCACCGTGCGGGTATACATACCGCACCACAAAAGGTCCTTTCCAAAGAGATCTTAACTTACCCGGATGAAGATGGAGACGGGAATCGTAAAGAATGACTTTTTTCCCAGTGTGAGTTTTTCTCAAAAGATATTTGTCGTGGAACACATTTGTCCGATTCTTTACTATAACCGCATTATCGTAGGCTTCATCACGAAGCTCGCTTAGCTCATTTAATTGCAGCTTTCGATAGCTGCCTGCTTGGTCAAAATCGAGATTAAGCTCTTTAATTGTCCACATTGCTTTATGTTTAATCTCGACAGGGAGGTGGCAAGCCTTCCTAAACACCGGTCGGTAAGGAGACATGCCAAGATCGGTCTTATATGCGGTACGAAATGCCCAAAGAGTATTGGTCAGTTTAGTTAACCAATCTTTACGGTTCTTAGAAACCGTTTACTCCAAAATTTGTTTGATCTGTCTATTTTAGACTTCAGCTTGCTCGCTCGTTTTGGGATGATAGGGCGTAGAAATCTTGTCGTTGATTGAATATTTCTGCATCAAAACCTCAAAAGACTGAATACAGAAATGCTTCCCATTGTCGCTAATGTTAGTGCAAGGGTACCGGAACCGAGAAAAGATATTTTCTTTAAGGAACCTAACAACAACCTTGTTGTCATGAGTACGGTTCAGTATTTCTTCAAGCTATTTAAAGACATAATCAACCACTAATAAAATGTATAACTTTCTAAAAGAGTTGGGAAACGGGCCAATGAAATCAATTCCCCATATATCAAATATCTCTACAACCAAGATTGGTTGGAGCGGCATCTCGTTTCTCCGTGAAATCCGACCCATGTGTTGACACCGTGAACAAGTTTTATAATAATCATATGCATCTTTAAATAACGTTGGCCAATAAAATCCACGTTGTAAAACTTTTTCTGCAGTTTTTCTTGGACCAAAGTGACCGCCACATGCTTGATCATAGCTGAAAGACAATACACTCTTGAATTCATTATTAGGGAAAGATCGGCAAATGATCTGATCAAGACAATACTTAAACAAATAGGGTTCGTCCCAGTAAAAGTGTTTCACCTAGGATAAAAATCTGTGATTAACTTGATTTGACCATTCACTGAGTAGAAGTCCAGTTGCTAAATAATTCACAATATCAGCGAACCAAGGTTCGCAAGATATGGTCAAAAGATGTTCGTCCAGAAAAGAGTCTTTATTGGCATGGTCAACGTTGGTGAAAAAGAAAGTTGTGAAAGATGGTCGGTTACGACGTTTTCACATCTACTTTTGTCTCTTATGATAAGGTCAAATTCTTGCAAAAAGAGGATCCAACGTATTTGTTAGTTATATGTATGCCCTAGAGGCCATTACTGTACATAGGATGTATATTGTAGTGGATGATGGGACATATATAGGGAGGACTTTCTTGCTCGACATGATAGTATGCTATCTGGTTACTCTTTACCTTAACGTGTACACAGATTGTCTCTCTATTACATGTTGGTAAAGCCCTTAGGATGTGTACTTGACTACCTGGACTGTGATGCAGATCATACTAGTGGGGACATGGTAGTCTATAAGTACATCCTTCAAAGTTCCTAGTCGTGGGTGTATCGAGACGGGGCATCGATATACCAGTGTAGACTAGCGTATACCTTCTCGACCCATACAGATGGGCGATGGATGATCCCATATCGATTGGTGTTTGACATCGGAGATGATATACGGGTGCTCAGTAGAGACTGGGTACACTGGACGGACTCACCGAGAACTCCCAGATGGTATTATACCTCACGTCAGATGGCAGTTCTCTGGTGACACTGGTACAGAGTAGTCTGTTGACCCGAGATCGTCATAGAGTCTTGTGTGGTTCCCACTGTGCTTTGATTTCCATCTTACCACGTCCAAGAGGGTATGCAAAACGGTGGTTTTTGGGTACAGTCCCGAGTCACATGGAGGCAATGAGCGATAGGAGGGCATTCGTCTCTCCCGGTATAGGGGGTTGATGTTGCGCTGTGTTCGATTGGCTATAACAGGAAATCCCTGGCCAGGGTTGCTGAGATTTACTGGTAAGTGTTACCAGTAGTTTCTCGAAATGTTATAGACCTCATATCGACACGACTTATCGAGCTATTGGGGTCTGACGTTTACCACCCCTAGGCGAGATATGCGACATATCAGATGGACAGACCGGACTGTACGGTAAGTGTTACTGGTTGGATTCACAGGAGTGTGAGCGGGCTTGCTCGTCGATCTTCTGATCGGTCAATACCCGGGTGGCCGTTACGTTTAGCAGACCGCTTGCGGCTTGTGGATGTTTGATATGATCATCATCTGCTGCCGGCGTATTGACGAGTCTTTAGAGTCCTACACAGAGGTTTCCTGGCTCAAGCGAAACGAAATAGGAGCGCATATGAGATATGTGCGGGACCGAGAATAATGCGTGTATGTGATACCGTATTTCATTCTCGCGAACAATGTGTCGAATGGTTGTATGCGATATAACCTAGTTATCGATTCAAGCGTTGATTCGATAAGCCGATACATTGTATACTAGTCGGTTGTGTGCGACATGACCGGATCATTGAATCAAGTGTTGATTTAATGATTTAATGCATAATTATATATTTGATATATTACTTTGCATTAACTAGTACTGGTTCACTTTAAATGGATTTTCTCACTTGGATTGTGCACATTGTATATGTGATATACTTTTGTACATTAGTATGTATCATGCTTGATGATACATGCTAACTTGAGCATGTGTAAAGATTAAACCATGGTTGTGTAATGGTTAGGGTTTTCCTTTCATTTTCTTATTCATTTATTTATTTATTTATTTATTTTGGAAAATGATAAGCATTAAGAGAAAATGGTGGCTTAATTTGTTTTCTAGTTAAAGCTTCTTGAAGCTTTGACCAAAGTCACCCTTTTGTCTCATGCTTAACCCTAACCATTCCCACTTACCCTAGTTTAGTCTCTACACTTGACCATGGTTGGTAAATTATAAGTATTATTATTATTTTCATTTTTCATAATACTTATCATAATCATATCATCTTCTTCTTCTTCTTCATCTTCTTCTTCCATGAAGAAAGCTTGCTACAACAATGGCAAGTGAAGAAATCAAGTGAGAAATTCAATTCTAAAGTCTACCCACTTCCTATTTCTTCATCCTCTACCTCTTGCCAAGAAGTATAGGGTGTTTCCTTCACAAGATTTCAAAGCTTGGTGAAGTAGGAGCTTGATCTAGCGATGCCTCGACGTAGATCATCTTCGGCATCGTCGTCGATGACCTAGCCCGCTTCTTCTCCGATGAAGCCGACGCTAGAGCCCGGGATCCGTTTAGGACAGCGAGGGGACTTCGTTGCTGAGCTATGGAGGTGGAGCACCGGATCTACAAAGGTTGTATTTCCATTTCCTTTTTGTTAAGTTGTTAACTAGATTTAATTTTCGCCTAGATTTCTAGCCAACGATCCGTAGTCGGGTTTCTCGGCACCTAGATTTTTTTGAAATTGGCATGGTTGATGCCTTGTGAGACCTCCTTAGGGTGCCTAGGAAACCTACAGTGGTATCAGAGCCTAGCTAGAGCCTTAGACGAAGTCTAGACGGAGTTTGAAATCCGAACGAACCCGAAACCCATTTTCCAAAATGCTCTCTGTCCAATTTTTAAAAATCTAGATTTTTCAATATTAAAAATATGCAGAAAATTAAGCAGAGATTTTTATGAATTACTGTGAAAAACGGAGACCTAACTCCGTCATAACGCCGCGGAACCGCGGCCTAAGCCCACGTGGCGCGGCGGTTCCGCGGCTATATAGTTGACTCTTTGACTCCTTTTTGCACAGTAATTCCTATTTTAATATGCTGAGTTTTCTGGGAATTTTTAATATGCAGTAAACAGTTGAGTATTTTGGGGTTGTATTGGGAATCGTTGATTCGATCGGATTATCAAGTTTTGTCTATGTGTTTTTCCGGATATTTTTTTTTGAATATGTTAAAAAGTTCGACCGGATATAAATACCTAGTTTTTCCCATGTCGGGAAATTTCCAAGTGTTGGATCTTTCCGTAGTTTAAAGACGTTCTAAGTAGTGCAAGTAACTCGATGGACCCTCTAGAAGACAACAAACCTTAACTCGATTATGTGACCGTCTTGAACTGCCCTTTGAACCTTCGGGTTTAGGGCAGTACGGCGTGCCACATGTGAGGCGTTGGCTTGACCCTTCTACGGCTGGACCGTTGGTACTGAGGCACGAACTGAATGTCTTTAGACTTGTTTCATGTGTTGATCTGTATCGGGAAAACTTGGGTGTTTGACTCTTCGATCGGAAAGTTTAACATTTTCTGTTTATCCGGAATGTGATACAACAATTGGAATTCACAAAAGTTATGTGATAACTGAATGAATGTTATAAACATAGCAGTTTATTCTCACTTGATCGGTTGCCACGGAATTTTGATGTGATCAAAAGTCCGTCGCAATCACGTAGCGTACGCGGATATTCGCCGGTAAACTTAATAGACAGCTACACCCCTTAGCCCCGACCAAGTGACTGTAGGAGAACCCCGTCGCCGAAAGCATCCGTTCGGGTGCTCGCGGCAGCGGTGTTCCGCCTTGGTGCACTTCGTCGACGGCGTCGGGGGTGCGGCCGTCTACTGAAGTTTGCGACGAGCATTCGATCAAAATGTCGGGAATCCTGTTGAATTGCCCGACTTGGTATTGAAAAGAGTTTTCGATAATGAGACTAAAATGCGGGGTTTATAATTGTTAGGCATGCGATGTCTAAGTAATTCATTTGGTCAGGCATGCGATGTCTGAGGTGGTTGCGGATTTCAACTGCTGTAGTTTTACAATTTCTTTTCTGTGACCGTAAGTGTAATATGTGATATCGCCGGTTTCGTTGCTATATGTCAACGACAATTGGGATGCGCATATTTACTTACGTTGATGACATGTGATGTTATGTGTTGCTGGATATGTTATATTGGATCGTCGTGTTCGAATAGCCGGGGGGTTTTTATGTGAGATGAGTGTTTTTCATTTTCATTCATGTAAAAACTTGTATGTAATATTCTTTTATTGGGGCACTTCCAGGTTGCGGAAGATGTCACGGTTTGTATATTATTTACTTTTCCGCACTAGGATAGACCCAAGGAGGAGGGCACAAGTAACCGGGTTCTGGAGTCCAGTGGGAGACCAACTCGAGGAGTCGAGTCCGGGTCTCCTAACTCTAGAATTGGTAGGGTTGCTTGCCGCTCTCGTAGGGGTCTAGGGGTGTGGGTTTGGCTATTCATCACGACCGTGGAATCCATGTTTTATACTGGCTCGTATTGAAAACACGGACGTCCTAGTATATCCAATATTTCATATGTTTCTTCTGCTGCGATATCTGTGATAGATACAGTATATAGTATATATAATATATTATATAGACGTTACTTATGTTTTACACCCGCGCTAGCCCTGCCCCGCTCTGCCGTTAGTTACCTAACCTAACGGTGCACGAGGGGACATCGAGGCGAATGCGGATGGCATAAGTATACGTCGTATTTATCTGTGATGTTTAGGTACATAAATGATGGGACTTCATTAATGTGATTAATGAAATTAAAGAAACCTAAGATGTTGTAGAATCGAATTTCAAAATAAAACAGGTGGCTACAGTTCTTGCTTTGCACAGAGATATATATGATATATCCTGCACCTTATTCGATGAGGAAAGGACCGAGATCCCTTCACCGGGAGTGACTCCTTTAGCAATAACTGGCAGATGCTACACACTCGGTTTGTCTTTTGATTGCTTTTAAGAGTTTTTGCTTTGCACAGTGATATATATGATATATCCCGCACCTCATTCGACGAGGAAAGGACCGACGATCCCTTCACCGGGAGTGACTCCTTTAGCAAAACTAGAAAAGCCTAAAAAACACTCCATTTCAAAATTCATTCGATCCTACAACGATATCAAGTTCATTACGCAATAGGTTTTCAGAAAAACCTGTCGTAGCCCTCCGTCATTTCAGATAAGTCCTGTTTAGTATTCGTGCTGCGTTTGTTGACCTTGTCAAGGCGCAGTGTGCGGTAGCTAACCAGTATTTATCTGCTTATGCATATGATGCAGATTGGGTTAGGGTAGTCGTGCGGCCTTGTTGACCTTGTCAAGGGTTGTGCGGGTGGGTTTGATTCAATCAAGAAATGACGGGTTGAACTTGACTTGCGGTCTATAGTTTGTTGACCTTGTCAAGGTCATAGATCGTTCGGGGAAAAATATTATCGGGAATTTCAAGTGTTGAAATTTGCAATGAGATTGCATACCTTCTATGAGATAGTTGGATCCCGATACCCGCTGCGAGTAATTGTTACTCATGGGAGAGTTTTATACATTACAATTACCCGATCAAGTAGGTGTCTAGAAAGGTGTCAACGGGGTTACGCCTCTGGAAAAACGAGGTTTACATTAATTAGGTTCGTGCGAAAGCACGGGGGACCTCCCTCAAAGTACCGACACTGGCCTGGCTGAAAGATTGGCGAACTTGTAGTGTGTAATTAATTCCGGCTAGTCTTTCCTTTTAGGGTTTGAAGGAAGATTTGATAAAAAGCAGTGGGAGCCATCCTGATTAGATAAAATAATAACCAATCTATTCTTGCAAGAGCGCACGCTGAGTGTTTTCTTCTCTCTCTCTCCAGGTAGCGACCATTTCACGCCTTAATCAAGATAATAAAACGGATTATTGACCGAACCCGCTTGTTATACTGAGCTGGGGAACGTTGGTCCCGCTCCAACTTCTATGGCTGGAAGACAGAGCAGGAAATTGGGGAATACCAGATTTCCCGTGCTGCCCAAACGAAGAGAGTGCATGATGATGCATCATCTTCGGGTGTGTTCATTATACAGAAATGTTTCTCAGTATCGTCTGTATCCTGGGTATTTGATACCGGATCAGGATCCCAGATATGTAAGATGTTACATAGGGCTACAAAAGGGTAGAAAAACTGAGAACGGGTGATAAGTTTCATGAGGCAGAAAACGGGGCAAGTGTTGCAGCCAAGTCTGTTGGTCACTGTCACCCTGTATTGTAATACATTGATTCTGAACGAATGTTATTAGATACCGAACCTGATATACAAAATCATATCTGTCTCTTTATTAGTAAAGAAACGATAAAATTTTGTATTGTTGGATAATGTTTTGAACATTTCCTATATCAAAAGTTGATCGGTTCAGGCACGTTATCTAAAAGCATTAATGTTCTAAATCAAACTACAGTTCTTAGTATACAGAACACACACAAGAGGAAGAGTTCAGAAATGAACGGTTCCTTCTTGAGGTATTGTAGACTAGGTCATATCAATGCGACCCGACTAGCTGGAGTTACATTTAGATGCATATTTAAATTAGTTTGAATTTACATCTTGTGAAACTCGCCAGTCATGTCACACAGATAAGATGACCATAGCTCTGTTTATTGGAAACAGAGAAAGAGTTAGTGAACTCTTGGGATGATACATGTTGATGTATGTAGGTCCCCAGTCTACATATGCCAGGACTGATTCTTTATACTTCATTATATTCTCTAATAATCTCTCAAGATTCAGTCATATGTTCCTGTTGAAACATGAGTCCGAACCTTTTGAGATATTCATAGAATATAAGTTAGAAGTAGAGAACCAATACGGGTATAAGTATTATGTCCTTTGATGAGATCAAGGAGGAGAATACTTGAGCACGGAATTCCTAGACTATTCTAAAGGAGAATGAGATTCTCTCTCGGCATTACTCCTCCGAATACACCATAGCACGATGGTATATCAGGGCGGAGCAATCACACCCTATATGATATGGTGTGCTCTATGATGAGTACTACTGAGTTACCTTTTTCCTATTGGGTGTTATGCACTTGAGAAGTTGCATATCTATTGAATAGGGTTCGAATCAAATCAGATGCCTACCACTTCATATGTGATATGGAAAGGGAAGAGCCCATGTCTTAAGCTAGTTAAGATTTGGGGTTGTCCGGCCTTTGTCTAAAAGCAAAATCCGGACAAGCTCAAGGCAAGGTCTGTTATGTAGAACTGGAAATGTTCCAGCTATACAGACTGCAGCTGATGATTTGATAGAACCAAAGGATTCAGTAGATTCCAACGAACCTCAGCCTCTCCGCCGATCTAGTAGGGTTCCTTACCCACCTGAGAGATACTTCTGTTTCTCTATGACAGTGGGAGCGAGGATTGCATCATGAGATGATGACCCAACTAGTTTCGACCTGGCCATCAGGAGTAGGACTCTGTGAGAATGGCTGGATGTTTATCGATCTGAGATGGAATCCTTATACACCAACAAAGTATGGACTTTGGTTGCTATATCTGAAGGGTTAAATTCCCATCAGGAGCAAGTATATCTTGAGAAGATTACTTGGTGTACATGGAAAAGTTGAGACTTTCAAAGCTAGACTTGTTAAAAGTTTGCATCATTGACCAGGTGTGGATAATGATGAAACCTTTTCAAGTAGCTATGCTTAAGTCCATCCAGATCCCACTTGTCACGGCTACATACCATGACTGCGATATCTGGTGGTTGAGTGTCTTGACTGCTTTTCTAAATGATGATTTAGAAGAGAGCGTCTATAAGTACACAGCCAGAGGGCTTCGTAGACAGTGGGAGCAGCGGAAACGTGTGCAAGATGCTTTATTTGATAAAGCAGGCATCGCGGAGTTGGAACATCTATTTTGATGAATTAGTCAAAAAGTTTGACATCATCAAAATGGTAGATGAACCTTGTATAAGCAAAAAGGTAGTAGGGAGTATGGTAGTGATCCTCGTAGAGTACGTGGATGATATACTCTTGATAAGAAAAGAGTTTCTTATGCTACGCTCGGTCAATCTCCGCTTATCACTAGGATTCTCCATATAGGATCAAAGTGATACCTACTAAATCCTGGATTTTGGATCTATGAGATAGATTTAATTGGATGTTAGGATTCTCACTAGTTGTAGTGAGATGGTATCAATTGATCCTGGGGAGAATCACTGGAAGTGTTCCAGGGTGATAAAGACGACTGAATGTCAGTCACAGGCATTGTCTTTACCCTCAGTAAAGGGACGGTATATTGGAAGAGTTCCAAGCTAGATACCGTGGCATACTAGACGATAAAGGCAGGATACATCGCTACTTAAGATGCTACCGTAGAGGCTGTTTGGGTGTATATTGGTTCATGAGATGAACTATGTTCCTCCCATTGTGTGACAATGGAGTTGTGGCTTATGCCAAGGAACGCAGGTCCCATCAGTGATCCAGACATATTCTAAGGCAGTATCACCTGATCATGGAGATGGTTGATCTCTAAGGGATCGGGGTTAGGAGAGTAGACTCAGAGGACGACACGGTGGATCCACTCACGAAGGCCTATTCCCAGAGAGAGACTTTTATGGGATGGTTGAGTATGAGATACTACAACCACTGCTGCAGATGGCCCTAGTGCAAGTGGGAGATTGTTAGTTATATGTATGCCCTAGAGGCCATTACTGTACATAGGATGTATATTGTAGTGGATGCTGGGACATATATAGGGAGGACTTTCTTGCTCGACATGATAGTATGCTATCTGGTTACTCTTTACCTTAACGTGTACATAGATTGTCTCTCTATTACATGTTGGTAAAGCCCTTAGGATGTGTACTTGACTACTTGGACTGTGATGCGGATCATACTAGTGGGGACATGGTAGTCTATAAGTACATCCTTCAAAGTCCCTAGTCGTGGGTGTATCGAGACGGGGCATCGATATACCAGTGTAGACTAGCGTATACCTTCTCGACCTATACAGATGGGCGATGGATGATCCCATATCCATTGGTGTTTGACATCGGAGATGATATACGGGTGCTCAGTAGAGACTGGGTACACTGGACGGACTCGCCGAGAACTCCCAGATGGTATTATACCTCACGTCAGATGGCAGTTCTCTGGTGACACTGGTACAGAGTAGTCTGTTGACCCGAGATCGTCATAGAGTCTTGTGTGGTTCCCACTGTGCTTTGATTTCCATCTTACCACGTCCAAGAGGGCATGCAAAACGGTGGTTTTTTGGTACAGTCCCGAGTCACATGGAGGTAATGAGCGATAGGAGGGGATTCGTCTCTCCCGGTATAGGGGGTTGATGTTGCGCTGTGTTCGATTGGCTATAACAGGAAATCCTTGGCCAGGGTTGCTGAGATTTACTGGTAAGTGTTACCAGTAGTTTCTCGAAATGTTATAGACCTCATATCGACACGACTTATCGAGTTATTGGGGTCTGACGTTTACCACCCCTAGGCGAGATATGCGACATATCAGACGGACAGACCGGACTGTACGGTAAGTGTCTGGTTGGATTCACAGGAGTGTGAGCGGGCTTGCTCGTCGATCTTCTGATCACTCAATACCCGGGTGGCCGTTACGTTTAGCAGACCGCTTGCGGCTTGTGGATGTTTGATATGATCATCATCCGCTGCCGGCGTATTGACGAGTCTTTAGAGTCCTACACAGAGGTTTCCTGGCTCAAGAGAAACGAAATAGGAGCGCATATGAGATATGTGCGGGACCGAGAATAATGCGTGTATGTGATATCGTATTTCATTCTCGCGAACAATGAGTCGAATGGTTGTATGCGATATAACCTAGTTATCGATTCAAGCGTTGATTCGATAAGCCGATACATTGTATACTAGTCGGTTGTGTGCGACATGACCGGATCATTGAATCAAGTGTTGATTTAATGATTTAATGCATAATTATATATTTGATATATTACTTTGCATTAACTAGTACTGGTTCACTTTAAATGGATTTTCTCACTTGGATTGTGCACATTGTATATGTGATATACTTTTGTACATTAGTATGTATCATGCTTGATGATACATGCTAACTTGAGCATGTGTAAAGATTAAACCATGGTTGTGTAATGGTTAGGGTTTTCCTTTCATTTTCTTATTCATTTATTTATTTATTTATTCTTTTTGGAAAATGATAAGCATTAAGAGAAAATGGTGGCTTAATTTGTTTTCTAGTTAAAGCTTCTTGAAGCTTTGACCAAAGTCACCCTTTTGTCTCATGCTTAACCCTAACCATTCCCACTTACCCTAGTTTAGTCTCTACACTTGACCATGGTTGGTAAATGATAAGTATTATTATTATTTTCATTTTTCATAATACTTATCATAATCATATCATCTTCTTCTTCTTCTTCATCTTCTTATTCCATGAAGAAAGCTTGCTACAACAATGGCAAGTGAAGAAATCAAGTGAGAAATCCAATTCTAAAGTCTACCCACTTCCTATTTCTTCATCCTCTACCTCTTGCCAAGAAGTATAGGGTGTTTCTTTCACAAGATTTCAAAGCTTGGTGAAGTAGGAGCTTGATCGAGCGATGCCTCGACGTAGATCATCTTCGGCATCGTCGTCGATGACCTAGCCCGCTTCTTCTCCGATGAAGCCGACGCTAGAGCCCGGGATCCGTTTAGGACAGCGAGGGGACTTCGTTGCGGAGCTATGGAGGTGGAGCACCGGATCTACAAAGGTTGTATTTCCGTTTCCTTTTTGTTAAGTTGTTAACTAGATTTAATTTTCGCCTAGATTTCTAGCCAACGATCCGTAGTCGGGTTTCTCGGCACCTAGATTTTTTTGAAATTGGCATGGTTGATGCCTTGTGAGACCTCCTTAGGGTGCCTAGGAACCCTACAGTATTAGCCTGGATTTAGCGTCCTTCTTCGATAAAAGATGTCTTTAAACGGAATGATAGGTGTAAACTACAACCAGAGATCCAATTAGGTAGGGCCTGAATTTTTCTAATGCAAATACAACTGCAAAGAGTTCTTTCTTGATGATTGTATAGTTCATTTGGTTATCGTTCAAAGGCCTATTCGCATAATAAATCACATGCGGTATTTTATCGATGTGTTGTCCTAAAACTGCACCAATATCAAAGTCGGATGCGTTACACATAAGCTCAAAAGGATGATTCCAGTCTGAAGATGATATAACGGGGGCAGTAGTGAGGGAAAGTTTAAGTGATTCAAAAGCAGCCAAGCAATCCAAGTCGATGTGAAATATTGTATCTTTGGCCAAGAGAAGAGTTAAGGGTGTAGCAATCTTGCTAAAATCCTTAATGAATCGTCTATAAAAGCCGGCATGACTAAGAAAGGATCGTATATTTTTGACGCATTTAGGAGGAGGAAGGTTGGAAATGACATCTATTTTAGCTTTGTCTATATCAATGCCTTTTCGTGAAATGATATACCATAAGACAATACCTTCTTGAACCATGAAATGACATTTTTCCTAATTCAAAGTTAGATTCTCATCCTTACAGCGGGTAAGAACAGCGTCAAGAAGACGTAAGCATTCTTCAAAGGAGTCCCCAAATATGGAGAAATCATCCATAAATATCTCTATAAAATTCTCGACTATATTCGAGAATATCCCCATCATACACCGCTGAAATGTAGCGGGAGTATTGCTTAACCAAAAGGGCATGCGTCTATAAGCGAAAGTACCGAAAGGAGAAGTAAAAGTTGTCTTATCTTGATCATTTTCGGCGATGGAAATCTGGTTATAGGCTGAGTAAACATCTAAGAAATAGTAGAACTCATGACCGACTAAACGTTCCAACATCTGGTCGATGAAGGGTAGAGAGAAGTGATCTTTCCTCGTCGCGTCATTGAGTTTTCTATAATCAATACAAACCTGCCACCCAGTTTGGGTGCGAGTTTGAATCAACTCATTAGCCTCATTAGATATGACTGTGACGCCAGACTTTTTAAGGACCATGTGAATAGGACTTACCCTTTGGCTATCAGATATTAGGTAAATTATACCAATATCTAAGCATTTGACAATTTCATTTTGCACCGCCTCTTTCATGAAGGGATTCAACCGTCTTTGTGGGTCATTGTAACATTTTCAAAAATATAAAATATTAATTTTGGGAATTTTTATAATTTAATATTATTTTATTGATTATTTTAATATTAAATCTATAATTAAATGCAAATAAATAGGAAAAATTTGAGAAAAATTATGGAAAATTCTAAAATAGGGTAAATTAGTGAATTATGACATTTTTAAGTTTTTGTGATTAGTTTGACACTAATTTAGTGCTAATCGCGATTAAAATCGCTAATCGGGTTTTTTGGCAATTTTGTGCAAAAATTGTGCACATATCATTTTGGACTTGTGCATTTTTCTAGCCATGGTTTTCTTTTGGGGTTACTATTCTTGTGAGAAGGGTTTTGGAATTAAAAGAAAAGGGAAAAAGAAAAAGAAAAAGAAAAGAAAATGGAGGGTTGGTGAGAAGAGAGGTATGGGGCATCTTTGACTACAAACCTTAGCCATTTCTCACATCATTTTCTTCCCTCTTCTTCCTCCTCCTGCTGCTGCACCTGCACCTCATCCCCTCCCCACTTCAAAGCCCAAAAACACCTCTAAAACTACACCAAAATCCAATGTCCGTTTCATTAAAAATGTGCACGAGCCCGAGACCTTCAAGATGGACCAAGAAAGCGTGGATTTTGACCACTAGGGGCAACTCAAGAAAATTCTTGAGTTGCCAAGTGAGGTAAATTCTGAACCCTTAGCTCAATTCTAGCTTTTCTTATAACCCCATGTTAAGATTTAATCGATATCGGGTGAATTGTGGACTTGGTGAAAAACTAGTAGGGATTTGAGGGAATTGTGAGTTGTGATGGGGAAATTGAGTTTAGTGGAGACCATAAGAACACCCTAGTGCTAGAAAACCATACCAATCTCACTGGAAAACTAAAAATACGGAATTACGGGACTTTCATGTCGGTTTGTGAGTGTTAGTGTGTGCAGGAAAATCTGGAACATACTGGGACATTTCTAGATAAAATAAGTGATACCAGGGACCCATATGAGACCCCAGGAGACCACCCTAGGATTACGAGCACCCAATTCCTCAAGTGGGCCGGCGAGGCCAGTTTTATGGGGGTTGTGGCCGGCCACCCTAGTGAGCCTCATGCCTATATTGCCTCCATACCTCATATACACCCTGCATAGCACCCTGGAGTTGTTTATTTGATCTGGTTTGGCCTGAGATAAAATCTGGGATCATTTTCTTGGGTTGCTGCTTTGAAATTAGATTTGGTTTTTCATATTTTGATTTCCAGATTTTGATATTTGTGTGTTATCTCGATCGTGTGACGTTTATACGTCTATATCGAGTGATTTCGAGTTGTTTTGCGAAGGCTAACCGTAGGTTCTAACCTATAAGCCTTTTAGCGTATCGTGTTGGTTTTAGCGTATCGTATTGAATTTAGTGTGTGTCGTTTCAAGTGTTGAATTGGTTTTGATGCGATGCGATACGTGTGATATGTGTAGGTACACCGCGACGATCCGAGGCGATGCGGAAGACGACGGTGACATCGACACCGACACGCAGGATACAGGTGAGTAGATTATATCTACAGGGGGAAGTCGGGTGGATGGCGTATAGCACCCCGGCAGTCCGTAGATAGATTACTATTTCGCTTAATTGTGATAATAGGTGTATTATGGATAGTGTAGGGTTAGATGTGACTAGTATAGCTCATAATCGCGAACCCTAGGATAGAATTACACCTACACACACACCCCTGCATATTACTTATACTCGCACGGTGTTTGATGATATGTGATGACTTTGGAGATGAGTTGATGATGTGGGCTTGGTGCCGTGAGATCGGTGATTTGATACGATTCATATGTGGGATATGACTTGTGATTCTTGCGGGCTTGGGTTATGTGTTTACCCCCGCATGCGCACCTTATTGATGGTATTGTTTGTACTAGACATAGAGTAGTACCCCCAGACTATTTGATCTGATGATAATGATACCTGTTATGTGATGAGATAGTGAGATGTTGACCCCTACCCAGCTATTGGGGATGCTGTACGATGATTTACCGTACGAGCCAATATTGATGATAGATCCGCACTCATAACTCGAGGATATCTTATGATATGACATTGAGGCGAGATCACCGACTATATATCTATATATATATACCGACTCAGATTTAGGTGGTATCCACACCTACCCCTCCTGATTGACCTGATAATTAGATGTAGTTTGCATAGTAGATACTTCATTGTGGTGTTGACTACTTGATTTCTGCATTTTCATGCTATTCGCATTGCTGGCATATGTTCATTGCTATATTATTATCATGCTTTAGGACACCAGCACCATTATCGATGATGCGTATGTTCCACGTACACTATTTGCCGGCTCACACACTTCATCATCGATAATTGCCATGCCACTACACTGTAGTACTATTGCATTCATGATATGATGCTTCCTTCGACATATGCACATTACTATTCCATGTTGCATGACTTCCGATATGATTACTTTTCTTTACATGTCGCATACCTCATGGATTGATTGCATAGAACATCGCATTGGATTTACTTCTTGATGTGGATTTTCATGTGATTTCTGATTTTGAGGACCGTGGGATTATTTAAGAAAAGATACTCTTTTATGAAAAACCCGGTACCTCGTGATATGATATTTCGGTGCGTCCACCACACGTTTTCTCGGTGCTGAGACGTGTACTTGAAACCCGATTCGAGGAGGTGATGATCCATTTGCGGGTTCGTGGTGGGCCCGGTATGGTTCCCCTCGGCAAGATGATCGATGAGTTTGCCGATTGAGCCTGGAGGCGGGCGAGCACCTACCGGTGATTGTTTTTGAGCTCGGCGGATATCTGGGGGATACCGACCGGAGACGAGAGATGGGCGTACTGCTGGGGCCGAGGGCCGATTCCGCAGACATAGCCCACGGGCCGATCCGGACTGACGGAGCCCGATGGATGAGGATTTACGTGTCGATGCTAGGCACGGGTTTCATGATGTTTTCCCATGCTTTTGTTTATATCCTCACATTGCATACATGATGCTTATCGTCAGTGGGTGACGGGTGGACGGGTTCCACATACATACAGACATGGATTATATACAGACATGGATCATATACAGACTGGATTTACACTTATCATACTTCTTTTGTATATATAACAGGGTATGAGGGCGCTGTTATATATACCCTTACACCAATATTAGTGGTATGGGACGCTAATATATGCGTATTGATATCATTGATATTTCATCATATTTACTTCATGCAGACATACCTTATACTGATGACATGTTATTACCTGAGTACCTGGCACTACATACATGATTAGATGTTACCTTGCCACCTTATCACACTCAGATGTACTCTTGTGGATTGTATTACTGATTGTTGACTTAGGTTTATGTCTTGCATTCGGTTTCTGCTTGTAGATGTTTCTATTCACGAGTTGGCAACTCACCCCCGTTGTGCCACAGTTCTTGCAGGTTCTGCCGTACAGGTTCTATTGCGGCATTTCTGGCACACTACCTTCTTGCGGGTGATTTGCTTTGGTAGGTGGATTCTTTCGCATCAAGAACCACCATTGTATTTATTTATTTCATTGTATCTAGAATTTCCATCAACCAAAACTTGTATATTGTTTCAGACCTAGACTTTAGTGTTGTATATTTCGACCTTAGAGTCGCGCTTAGTAGTATTGCGGTTTTCTTGTTGCTTTTGAGCTTTCTTTTGGATTTGATTCTCGCCACTTGGCGTTGTATATTATTGTTGCATGTGTGGTTGTGACCGTCTATTGACGAAGAGCTAGCTCCCGCTTGGGGATGCCTTTATCATTGCATATATATTGTTATTCTTGTTGTACCCCATTCGGGGCCAGTTTTACAAAAGAAACTCTGCCGAAATTTTTAGAAAAGACTTACTGTTTTTAAAACGCACCTTCGGCTTAGTTATTTAAAAACCTTGATTTCAAACATGTTTTCTTCACTTCTTTAAACCAGTTTCCTTACTTATTCTTAAAAATGGTTTTAGATTTCTGGGCTTTTGGCTTACTTGGATCAGATGGAGTCCTATAGGCTTCATATGGTTCAAGGGCCAGTCACGTGCTCTTTCGGGTCGTGACAGTCATGGGTTGGTTTGGCCTCATCCATAAAATGTATATGATGTTCAACAATCAAGGGACGAATCCCTTTGATGTCCGCCATTTTCCAACTGAAAGCTTGCCGATTCGATCTTAAGACTGCCAGAAGAGCTCTCTCTCTTGCTCTAAGACTAGAGATGCTGATATGATGACGGGTAAAGACTCATTCTCACATAAATATTCCTATTTAAGATGAGACGGCAATGGCTTGAAATCAAGTGTCGGTGGAGAGACAATAGAAGGTAGGATAAGGGAACGATACTCAGACTCCATGAGAGGTTCATAGCTAGCGTAAGAAATTGACTTGGATTGCTCAACTAACTTGTTCGACAAGTCAAAGGATTCGAACTCGGGGTTAACTTGTTGACAGAAGGGTCCCGTGAATCAAGATCATCAAGAAAAGTTAACCTTTCGTATTCTCTATTCGTGTAAGGAGTAGCCGGATCAAAAAATAACGCACTAGTGGCGTCGAGATCATTATCGTAGAGCAAAAACTCTTCAAATTCTCAACTGTCGGAAGCTATCTCGTTGATGGAACATATATCAATCATATAAGCATAAGGTTCGGAGGGTTGACTTCCTACCTTAAGTTCAATTGTCATCTTCCCAAAGGATAGGTTCATGGAACCGTTTTGACAATTGATTACCGCATTCGAGGTTGCGAGAAATGGTCGACCAAGAATTACTGGGATTTGGTTCCGTGGATTTGCCACATGCTTTGTATCTAAAACTATAAAGTCGTCAGGAAATATAAATTCCCTGACTTTTACCAACACGTCCTCTAGTTCATCCCGAGGGTGGGTGATAGATCGATTGGCCATTTGAAGAGTGCAGTGCATAGGTTTCAACTCTCCTATGCCTAATTGCTCAGAAATAGAATACAAGAGCAAGTTAACATTACCACCAAGATCGAGTAGAGCGCGATTGATATTTTTACCCTCAATATTTATAGAAATTGTAGGACAACCGGGGTCCTTATGTTTCTTTGGCAAATTTTGGATAAGAGCATCACTCACATTGCTCGCTAAGAAAACTTTTTTAAGTACTTGAGTTTTCCTTTTCTTAGTGCACAAGTCCTTAAGAATTTTTTCATAGGATTGAACTTGTTGGATAGCATCTAAGAGAGGAATATTAATGTTAACTTGCTTAAACATTTCCACAACCATCTCCATCTATGGACTTGGTTTGTTAGACCTCAACCGGTTTGGAAAAGGAGTTTAATTAATAGGGGTTGGGTCCAACATTTGTGGAGAAGTTTGTGGGAATGGAATGGATCCTAAAATTGGATTTGGGATGGTCTGAGATGGTAATTCATTCAAGGAAGTGGACTGAGAGTTCGAGCCCAGTGAAGAATGGAGAATGGGCTCGGAAGAAGATGTTTGGTTAGAAGAAGTAGAAGTAGAAGTAGTGGTTGTTCAGCATTATGGCACTCACATGGTTGTTCAGCATGTTTACCAATATGGTTGTTCAGCATTCTTTCCGGTCTCAACGTAGTTACGACACTCACATTATGATTTTGTTGGTTAAGGACATTGTTAGCGTTTTATGGGTGGCCAGGATTTTGTAGAGGTTGAGATAGAAGTTTCTCTTTCTATCTTTCACTCATCACGGTATTTAACTGTGCAATTTGCGCTTCGATAGATTTGATACTTTCACCGTGGGAAGTAGTGTGTTGTACTAACGTTTGGATAGAAAAAGTTAAATTAGACGACTTTTGCATGGATTGTTTAATAAACGCTTCTAAGATTCTTTTGAGTGCAGAGATTTTATCGGTACTAGCGGGAAGAACATTATTTTGTGGTTAGAAAGAATTATTATAAGGGGAAAAGTTGGCCGGGTTTTGGAATGATTGCGGTTGAAAGGGATGCTGAATTTGTTGTGGTGGTTGTTGTTGCTATGGAGGAAACGTTTGGTAGTTATTTTGACTTTGAAACTGATTTTAATTTTATTTTTGAGATTGATTTTGGTTCCAAGCAAAATTAGGATGATTCCTTCATCCCAGGTTATATGTGGAGGAATAAGGATCGTTTCTAGGTCATTGCTGAAAAGAAGCATTAGTCTGTTCTTGACCTTAAGACGGAGGATTTAAAGGACATTTTTCGGTTAAATATGACGAATCATAACCGCAACCACACACGGTTTTGGAGAGCGTAACTTGGTTTAAAGAGGCTGAAAAGAATTTGCTTTCAATAGCTTCAAGTTTCTTTTGCATCACAGCCATTTCAGCTTTCATTGCGATGGAAGCGTCGAGTTGATGGATACCGGCCCTAGATGAAGATGATGTTGTTGGTCTTGTGCTCTCCCACTGTAGTGTTTTTTCGGAGAGATCTTCAAGAAATTGCCATCCTTCCTCATCAGATTTTGATATGAAATGGCATTGACAAATGGTTTCTAGTATTTGTCTAGTCGCTGGATTAACACCTTCATACATAATTTGGCAAAGTTGTCATTTTTCGACTCCGTGATGAGGGTATTGAACAAGGAGATCATTAAACCTTTCAAAACATTTCCAAAAGGGTTCGTTAGGAAGTTGGGCAAACTGGTTAATCTCGCTCCTAATGCGGCCAGTTTTATGATTAGAATAAAATTTCTTAAGAAATACTTTAACAAATTCATCCCAATTGGTTATAAAATGTGAGGTGCTATAAAACCACTTCTCTGCGAGATCGCATAAGGTAAAAGGGAGAAGACGTAATCGCATAGAATCCCCTGAAAGTTGGGTGGTGCTCATCATTGCACATACATTTTCGAATTTGGTTATAAAAATATAGGCATCCTCAGACTCAAGCCCGTGAAATTTAGGCAACAAGTTGATGAAGTGGGGTTTAATTTTGAAATTATCTCTATTGGCTAGTGGAAGAGACAGACACGTAGGAAGGATTCCGCGTATACGGTAGCATCGGACTTGGAGAGCGATGCATGGTGGATTATAAATTTGCGCACCTACGGGTGATGGCAACGTGGTGTTGTTAAAACCCGGTGGAGGTCCGTCCATCTCGGAAGATGTGGTAAGTGGAGGAGAAAAAGAAGGTGAAGAAGTATCAACCTCAGAGTCGACTGTGAAAACGCGGACTAGACGGGCACTAGAATCCCGTGCCTAGCCAATCATGCACTAAGCGGGTTTAGTGCATCTAGCAGCGTGCGATAATGTGTGAGAATGATTTTAAGAAGGCTTTGCTTTGAAAAGAGTGACGAACACAAGGCTTGACTCAGCCTTTCACAAAATGCACAATCAGTCCCCAGAGCTAGGGTCACCCATGTCAAACCACTAGACCGCTTCTAGACTTCTAAAGGACAAGATGTAGGATCAATCCTCTATCACCTCCTTATCAATTTTTCAGTCAGGTAAGTACCGGGTAAATGGGAGGTATCCGCTATACAAATCACCGAAATAGAAGGTGATTGAATGATTCTCGATGTGAATTTAGAAAAGTGTAAAGATCACAACCAAAGAAATTTATAAACCGCAATCAATAACGGTGTCAATTGTAGGTTCGTTAGCGAGTGCGGATCGTCCACATGGAAAGTGTGATTTGGTCGTAATTGTTTTAGTTGAATTGAAAATTAAAGGAGAAAAGAAAATGTTTCAAGAATTTTGAAATTTAGTTTCAAGAATTGTAAAGAACTAGATCTAATATCAAGAAATACTAAAGATCAAGAATCACGAATCAAGAATTGTCCAAATCAAATGAATTATTAAGATTTGTAATGAGGCTCGTAGGAATCGATCCAATCGATAGCGATGATGAAGAATTATGATTACAAATTCTTATCTATTGAAGATTTGTTGCTAGATCGATGAAGATCAACGAGGTTTAGGGATCTCTTGAAGAAACTAGGGTTTCTCCATCATCATCCCTTGTCCTTTTGTTGATTTAGCATTCAAATTCTAGCCTCTAGGAAATTCAATCATCAATCGTTAATATCTAATTAAGAGCGAAAACATTCAAGAAAGCATCTCGCTCGAAACTAGGTTGTCGATGATTCAATTTCCTAAAGTTTACAAAACTCATAAGACTTAAGAATCGTTTAAGAATTTAATCATCGTCATCTATCTATTTTATCGATTCCTCCACGAGCGGAGTTTTCACTCAAATATCATGAAAAAGAAAACAATCAAGAATTGAGAACTCATCATAATGCTCAAATGTAAAGAAAAGCAAGATCAAGAATTTTCACCTTTTATTATTCAACGTTTCGTTACAATTCACTCAAAGACTACAAGAATTGAGGAGAGAACTCGATCGTCGAACTAGCTTCGCATCGTCTTCGTGAGTCGCGGACCGTCTTGGATCTCTTGCTCGGATGAAGATCGGCGTTGCTTCAAAAAGGCTCGATGGATTCTTGCTTGATTTGGTACTCGATGATCTTGATTTGGATTTTGAATTGTATTTGGGGTAGGGTTTGGATGCACAAGTTGTGTCACTCAACTTATGTTTGGAATTGTTGAACAACTTTTTAGATGAAGCTTAGGGTCCCTTTATATAGCCTTCTCCTTTAGCTTCCCCTAGAAGCTTGATTAGGATTAGCTTCCTTTAGAAACTAAGCTAGGTTGTTAAGTAGAAGCTTCTAGAGTTAGTTAGTTAGCTAGCTTCCTTGATAAGCTTGGTTGTTGGGAAGAATCTTCTAGATTTAGCTAGCTTGTTTGAGAACCTTGGAGGTGTTTAGCTTGTACAAGAAGCTTGGCTGTTCGAACAGAAGCTTCAGGAGATCTCTGGAGAATGAAGTGGTTTGAATAAGTTTAGCCAGTGAAATGAGAAACCTGAGATGGCAATTTGCTAACGTCATGATGACGCGGCCGCGGATCCGCCGCCAACAGGGCCATTCGGCCGTGGATCCGCGGTCTTTTGGATGCCTTGGTGCATCAAAGTTCCTTGGTGTGTTGGTGCTGATCCATAGGGCTTTAGTTTATATCTGGAATATTTTTATACTTTCTTGTTCACTGCCAGATCACAGGTCTTGGACTTGTCGTATTTTTATCAACACTTTTAGCACTTTCGGCTCTTTTCCTGGAATTTCCTGCACAAGTTCTCGAGACAAGTGTTGCGATATACAAAGATCATGTGTGCAATAATAAACACTCAATTTCTCTCAAAATTCCGGTTATAATGTATAACACATGTTATTTGGTATTTTACAGACAATTTGCTAATATGTGCTATATTTATACCGAACACCTTTAGATAATTGCAAATAGTAGGAAAATTGATGTGTTAAAAATGCAATATTTTCGACTGATCAGCAGGCCTAATTAAGTAACCACTTTCCTTAGCCACACTTGCCTTAGACACTACAAGAGAAATGCGGATAAGTAATAGATTACCTACGGCTCTCCTTTGTCCTTATTGAGCGTGACCCTTCTTAGAGGCTTGGTCTAGATATTTTTTTATTAATGTAGGGTGATAGCATGCTCGTTTGTGATTTGTGGGGCCTAGAAAGGGTGATGAAATACCCACCTAATCTGAATTTGGGTTTCTTGCCTCTTAATGTCCATTTTAAATATGCAAAACAAACTAAAATATAAAACAAGCAAAAAAAATTTTTTAGCGGTGCTGTTTGCAAAGAATCCTGTAGGTAAAAACAGTTTATTGGAGCATTAGAGGAAAGAGGAAGATGATAAGATAATACCAGAAAAATTTGGGGGCTTAACTCCCCAAGATGGCCGCACTTCCGCTACCAAAAGCTATTTTGGCCGCGCTTCCGCCGCCATATTATGGAGTCTCGTCTCCAAATTTCTTCACAGCACTCCAATGCTCCTCTGGTCCAATTTGAAAGTCTCTGAATCTCTATTGGTTCGATCCAATTACTCCAGATTTTCTTGCAAAACTCGTACAAGAATTGTTAAAACACAAAATGCGGTTTTGGTTCTCTTTTTATTTTTATTTTTCTGGTTTTTATTTGAAATCAACCCGAACAACAAGAAAAATATTACAACCGTTTACCCGGTTTGTGCAGAATAAGAAAGAGCGGGTAAATCTTTCAAAATTTCATTGGAAAATACTACTAATCTTTTCTTTACGGTGAACACAGGTTTGAATCGACTTTAGCAGGAGCGATAATGAGACCAGCGGGAAGTCAAAGTCAGGCAGGCAAACAATATAGTCAAGGCCAGGCCCAGGCAGTGAGCTGTAAGCGATGTCAGGGCCTGCATTGCGCCATTTGATTGATTCAAAAAAGTGTGTCTATAAGTGTTTTAATTCCCGCAATCAATAACGGTGTCGCAATAGCTAGCCGCTAGTGTGTACGGGTCGTCCACAGGGAAACGGTGAACTGTTTTTCTTGTTTTAAACGATTTAATAAAATAAAGGAATGATTTTTATCGTTTTATACTAGGAAGTTTTGAAAAGTTTATAAAAGAAGGGCTTGTAGGGTTTATAGAATTTAGTAGTTAATGGATGGAGTTTTGAAAATAATTATTTTTATCTTTTAATTATTTAATACTACAGAAATAGCGATGAATGTGGATTTGAGTTCTTGGAGAGAATTAGGGTTTCCCTCTACCGACCCTTATCCTTCTATTGATCCCTATTTGTCTCAAGGCCTTAAAAAAACGATTATTAACGAATCTCAAATCGTGGTAGTGACTATCATGAATTGATGTCACGCCCGATAAGAGAGTTAATATTCAATTTGTTAAAATTTATAAAAATTAAAACTTTAAAAAGAATTGAAGAGATATTGTTCATCCATTGTTCTACCCTATCCTACAAACCCTAAAAAGCGAGAATTTATTTGCTCATGGAGATCAACGAAGTAAAAGAAAGGTTGAAGAAAATAGAATCCATAATTAATATTAAAAATGCAGAAAGTAAATGCAGAATGTAATTGTGGAAAGTAATTACGGAAAGTAAATGCGGAAAGTAAATGCGACAAAAATTAAAAGAACTACCTTTTATTGAAAAACTATTGCATTACAAAAGTTGCTCGCTGAAAAACCAAATTACAAAACCCTAATTTTTTCTAGATTGCTTGGTCGGTAGATCAGTCGATTCTTCGATGGATTTCTGGATTGATAGATAGCACTCGGTCCTTTTATAGGCTCTGAAACTTTAAACCTAATCAGTCAAATTTATTGCACCTTTGTATGGATATTTTCTCTATTATTATTAACTACTAAAAGGTGTTAATTGTAAATAAAGATCATATGTGGGTTTATTTATAAAAAGATTAGTATCATATGTTTCTTCATTTATAATTAATATAACTAGGGAAAAATATATGCATATTATATTTAAATAAAATATTCATATTAAAATATGCATATCATATCAAATATTCCTATCCAATATTCTTAAGATATTATATCATATAATTGGTTGGAATAATATCTCAAATAAAACAAATGCTACTAACAAGATGATTTGAGATATTATGCAGGTATTATAAATGTTAGTGTATATGCCCTAGGGGCCATTATTGTATCATACTTGCATGTATATTACTTAATGGAAGCTTGGGATATTCACAGTTGTATATACAATCTTGCTAAACATGGTAGTATGCTACTTGGTTTGAGTCTACTTTAATATGTGCATATGTTTCTTGTTACGTATCACTTATACATATTAGTAAAGCCCATAGGATCTTTGCTTGATTACCAGTGTTGTGATGGCAGTCACACTAGTGGGGGCTTGGTAGTCTGTAAGCAACATCCTATTCAGGTCCCTGGTCGTTGGATTATCGAGATAGGGCATCGATATTCCAGAGTAGACTAAGTGTGTACGCTTCTCATCCCAGTTAGGGAGATGGTCTGTCCCACAGCCATTAGTACATCGTACTGGAGATAGTATACAGGTGCTCGTTAGGTTACGGGTACACCGGACATAACTCGCAGGGGAATTGTTGGTTGGTATTATACCCATCGTCAGTTAACAGTTCCCAGGTGACATGAGTACAGCATAGTCCGCAGACTTGACACTGCTACTTCGCCTCGAGTGTGTCCCACAGTTCTTAGATTGCTATCCTACCACGGCTCAAAGGAGTCGTGCAAACAGGTAACAGTTGGGTGCAGTCCCGAGCACTTGGAGGCAGTGGCAGATAGACAGGATTCGTCTCTCCCGGTATGGGGAGTTGATATCGCGCTGTGTCAGAGAGCCATTACGCAAAGTCTCTGGTCAGGGCAAGCGAGATTTACTGGTAGGTTCCAGTAGTTTCTCAAGGTGTAATGGGCTACGCTCCGACACGACTTATACCGCTATTAGGGGACTGACGCTTGCCGCCCTTAGGCTCGATATGCGATAGTCTTAGACGAACAGACCGGACTGTACGGAGATTGTCACATCAGGCTCAGTAGGAGTTCGGATGGGTTTCCTCATTGCCCTTCTTCTCGACATCTACCTGGGGAACGTTACATACAGCTAGTGCCGTTTGCGGTCTGTGGTTAAACCCACTTCCAGCGTAGTGTCGAGTCTTTAGAGTCCCACACAGAGAGTTTCCCTGCTCCATACGAAATAATATAGAGGTCGTATGGTTTTACGACAAGGGTTCGGACGCATACGTGTTTAAACGCATGTACGACGCTCGGACAGTTTTTACTAGCCGGCTTTGGTTTAAGCCAGATTCTAGTATCGGGTTATTGGATTTATACAGTCTAAAATTTTTCCGTGTTTTCACGGATAAGAGGGGCGTTCTCGTAATTTGTCGGGAAGCTTCTAGAAGGATGATATGGAGGGTAAGGTGGCATTAGCATTTAATGAATTTGTGACTCACTTAGATGAATCATTCAAGTGAGTTAATGAAGCATTTATTGCTTAATGACTCACTTGATGATTCATTGTATCTATTTAATGAAGCATGATGATAATGCATTTTGATTTATTCATTTTGATTTTCTTATGCTTCATTATATATTAGAAGTGAGAAACTTTTTCATTCATTCTCATCATCACCTTCTCTCTCCTCAAGCTCTCTCTTCAAACCCTAACCCTAACCTCTCATGTGTTTAGATCAAGGGTTAGCTAGACTAATATATCCATAACCTCACTCTATATCCCCTAGGTAGCTTAGATTAGCACTTTGAGCAACCTAGTTATCTCAAGTTAGAGATCAAGCGTGGCGTAGGAGCTCTCGAGTGGATCGTCTTTGACTCGAGGAGGCCGTTGAGGTGTCGATGTCCCAAGGAGCCTATAAGAAGTAGAGGACAGCGATGAAGACCCGAAGGACATATAACGTGAGGTATAACTTCGAATCCGAATAGTTAAACCTCTCGTAGATAGTTAGTAACGGTTTAGACACGATTCATGCGCTCAAGTCCGTGTTACGAAGCATTGATAATCGTTTTTCATATATTCCGCCTCCCCGCAAGTTCGTGGGGTGCGTGACATGGACTTACAGTGGTATCAAAGCCAACCAAACCATTACTAGCTTTTTAGCAACTAATTAGAAGTTCGATCGACGGAAAACACGAAAACGAAACCCCGGGACCCCTAAGTTTCTGTTAATTTTAAACATGTCTAAAAAATTATTTGATATGCCTTAAAATTCATAGCAGGGGAATATAAGAATTCTGGGAAAATACGAGATTGCAACTCGGTTAGATGGCCGCGGATCCGCGGCAAGATAGTGCTTTTGGCCGCGGATCCGCCGCCGAGTCAAATCCGAGTTGACTCGGATTTGCTCAGTAATTCATATGTTCTGGTGTTTTGGTTTCCTGTATGTTCTGTTTCTACCCAGGTTACTTCAGTGCAAGCTTGCTTTTGGGGTAGACACGGAAAATTGTGATCGATCGATGTTCTAAGATATTTTCTAATTGGGTTTTTATCTGTAATGTTTAATGTGTTCGTAAACCTCCCCTAACTGCTAGTATGTTGGTTGGCAGGGGGTTGCACATTTCTGTAATGTTTACTGTTTGTGTATATGGACTTGATTGGAATGTTGTGATGATTAGCCGGGGTTTGAGATGGGTTTAATATTCATTCATTCAATGTAAATGTAATATGATGTAATATTCTTTTGCGGGGCACATCCAGGTTGCGGTTGTAGCCACCGTTGTACTATTTCTTTTTACTGTTTTTGCTCCTAGGTTAGACCCAAGGTGGGGTATACAAACTACCGGGTACGTTGAAGTGTTTAGTGGCCTACTCACGTCGTTGAGGGAGACAGCTTCACTTCGGGTAATTGGCGGGTAGTTTGCCGTACCCGTAGGGGTCTAGGGTGGGGTAATGTCTATTCATCACAACCGTGTAATCCGTCTTTTGTTGCAAGCTCAAAGCAAACGCGGATTGCTAGCAAATCCAATAAAGTTCATCTGTGATCTGGAATGCTTATTATTGCGTCTGATGAATGTACAATATCTATATATGATAGCTATTAGACGTCACTTATGTTTTATACCCGCGCTAGCCCAGCCCCCGCTCTGTCGTTAGTTAAGTAACCTAACGGGTGATGACGGGACCCCATGGCAAATGCGGATGGCATAAGAGGACGTGGTATTTTCGTTGTTTTCTGCAATGATAGGATAAATGATGGGACGCATTATTATAATGCAAAGAAAATAAACCAAAGTTCAATCGTTGGAACAAATTTAAAAGAAACCACTCGGTTATTTTAAAAGAGCAGAATTTTTAATTGCGGAGCTTTAACCACTCCTTTTAAAAAGCTATCAGGTTCCTTCGATTATATCAAGTTCACTACGTTCACAGTTTTTGCCAAAACCATTCGTAGCCCTCCGTCATTTCATTTGGGTATTCAGTAGTATTCAAGCTATGTATTTTGGCCAAAGTCAAGGCATGGTGTTTGGTAGCTGCTGGGTATTCATTTGTTGCATAGTTAGATGAGTTAGTTTGGGACAGTCGTATTATCATTTGACCAAAGTCAGGGGTATGTGTGGATGGGTTCAAATTAACCTGGATAATGATGGGTAGAACTTGACATGTGACTTATGGCATTTTGACCAAAGCCAAGGTCATAAGAGCATGGGGCAAAAATTTATATCGGGAATTTTTAAAGAAACTGAAATTTGCAGAGAGATGCATACCATTTTGGAGTTTGATGAATGTTGGTAGGATTCCTTCAACATTATCATATGATGATATTTTGGATCCCGATCCTACTGTGAGTATATACTACTTATCAGGAGATTCGTCACTTAACGATCAATGCTATAAACCAAGTAAGTGCCGAGAAAGGTGTCAGCGGGGCTACGCCCCAGAGAAAAGAGGTTATTTAATTAAGGAACTTCGCGAAAGCGTTGGAAAACCTCCCTCGAAGTGCCGATACTGGCCTGGCTGAACGGTTAAGCAAGTATTATACGGTGTGAATAGTCCTGGCTAATTCTTCTTTTATGGTTTGAGGAAAGATTCGAGAAACAGTGGGAGCCATCCTGTTTAGATAAATTAAAAACCACTCTAAACTTGCAAGAGCATCATGCTAAAGTGTTTTCTTCTCTCTCTCTTATTTGCAGCGACCTTGTGACCACGACTAGGTTACATCTAGATAACAAATTGACTGAATCTGACTTATATGACCGGCAAAGGTCTGTCCAGATGTCCATTGTCTATGACAAGTTGGACCACCCTATTACTACTCAAGATCCCGCAGTCCCAGGTCCAGTTTCCACCATCGCGGATATGGATATCCGCCAGACAAGGGAAAAGGATAAAGCGAAAGCCAAGTGCCTCGTGTTAGCTTCAGTTGATGGTGTATACCAGAAGCAGCACGAGAAGATGGACTCAGTTTCCATCTTTCTCCATAACAAAGATTTATATGGAGAGCAATCTCATATCGCAAGATATGAGACCTCGAACGAATTAATTCAAGCGAGGATGGCTGTCGGGTCATCTGTAGGGGACAACATCCTTACAATGACTAGCTATATTAATGAGCTCCAAGACCTGGAAACCACGTTGGGAAACAGGTCAGATACTGACTTGATTCTACAGTCTCTGCCTTCTACCCTGAAGGAAACCAGGGAAGTAGAAGGAAAGAGAAGGGCAAAAGTTTCGGGACTGAATGTAGTAAAAGAGGGACATTCCTATTGTTATAGGATTGGGCATTGGCAGAATGATTGCAGGGCTTTGGAAGCCTGTAGCCAGGATATGAAACATGTTGTGGCTTCAGCCTCAAGTGTATTTGTAATTGAGAACTGTTTGTCAATTAACTCTACTTCCTGGGTACTAGATACCGGAGCAGGATCTCTTATCTGTAATTCATTACACGCTTTGAGAAATCGTAGAGTTATGAAGGTAGGTGATTTGTCTCTCAGAGTTGCAAACGGAATGAGCGTGGACGCTGAATCCGTGGGAGAATATCGCCTAGGTTTGACAAGTGGGCAGATATTGATTCTACATAACTGTCTGTATGTACATAGTATGACTTGCAATATCATATCAGTGTCCTCACTTTCAAGAGAGGGATATGATTTTACATTCGCAAGTGATGTAGTTCACATCCACCTAAATCAAGTTTTGATTGGGTCCGGTACATTAGATGACGGCATATACGTATTGAGTCAAGCTCAGGTTTTCAATGTCCAGAACACACTTAAAAGAAAGTCTCCGGAATTAAATCAAGCTTTCTTATGGCATTGTAGACTAGGTCACATCAATGATAGAAAGTTGACTAAGTTACATAAAGAAGGATATTTGGATCCGTTCGAATATCAAACATATGCAACTTGTCAATCCTGTCTCAAAGGAAAGATGACAAAGACTCTGTTCACTGGACACGGAGTAAGAGCAAGCGAGCTCTTGGGACTCGTACACAGTGATGTGTGGGGTCCAGTGTCCACACATGTGGGAGGTGGTTATTCTTACTTCATTACTTTTACGGATGATTTCTCTAGGTATGGATATGTCTTCTTAATGAAGCATAAATCCGAGGCCTTTGAGAAATTCCAAGAATACAAGAATGAAGTGGAAAAACAAACAGGCAAGAGTATAAAGACACTGAGATCTGATCGAGGTGGTGAATACTTAAGTGCCGAGTTCCTGGGTTACTTAAAAGAGAATGGAATTCTCTCTCAGCTTACTCCTCCATACACGCCACAACATAACGGTGTATCGGAAAGGAGGAATCGAACCCTATTGGATATGGTTCGTTCCATGATGAGTAACGCTGAGTTACCGCGATCATTCTAGGGTTATGCGCTAGAATCAGCGGCATATCTTCTAAACAGGGCTCTTACCAAGACTGTGCCTACCACGCCATATCAGATATGGAGTGGAAAGAAACCCCATCTTCAGCATCTGAAGATATGGGGATGTCCAGCTTTTGTTAAAAAGCAGCATGTGGACAAGCTCGAGGCACGATCAGTACAGTGTAAGTTTGTGGGATATCCGAAGAATTCCAAAGGATATTATTTCTATTACGCAGAGGAACAAAAGGTTTTTGTTTCTCGTAATGCCCATTTTCTAGAACATCAGTTTTTAGAAAAGGAAACAAGTGGGAGCGAAATAGAACTGGAAGAAATTCCAGAACCACAAACTACAACTGAAAGTATGGTAGAACCAGAAGTTTCAGAAGAAAGGGACATACCAGCGCCTATCCGCAGAAGCAGTAGGGCGTCTCATCCGCCCGAGAGATACTATAGTTTTTTCATAGACGGGGATAGAGAGGATTGCGTCATTAATGATGATGACCCTACTAGCTTCCAGCAAGCCATTCAGAGCGGTGACTCGGTAAAATGGCTGGATGCAATGCGGACTGAAATGGAGTCCATGTACACTAACAAAGTATGGACTTTGGACATTGCTCCAGATGGGGTAAAACCCGTAGGATGCAAATGGATATTCAAAAAGAAGATTGGTGTAGATAGACAGGTTGAAACCTATAAGGCTAGACTTTTTGCAAAGGGTTTCCGTCAAAGACCTGGTTTGGACTATGACGGAACCTTTTCTCCAGTGGCTATGTTCAAATCCATTCGGGTCCTTCTTGATATTGCTGCCTTCCACGATTATGAGATATGGCAGATGGTCGTAAAGACGACCTTTCTAAATGGAAATTTAGAAGAGAGCGTCTATATGGATCAGCCAGAGGGATTCATTCAGAGTGGGAGCAGCGGTAAAGTATGCAAGTTGTTTAAGTCCATTTATGGACTGAAGAAGGCATCGCGGAGTTGGAACATCTGTTTTGATGATGCTGTCAAAGAATTCGACTTTATCAAAAATCCAGATGAACCATGCATATACAGTAAGATTGTAGGGAGAGCTATAGTATTCCTCGTCTTGTACGTGGATGACATTCTCCTAATAGGAATTCTCCTAACAGGAAATGATATTCCTATGTTACAGTCAGTCAAAAGATTCTTATCACAGAAATTCTCCATGAAAGACCAGGGTGATGCCACCTACATTCTAGGGATCCGGATCTATCGTGATAGATCAAAAAGGATGTTGGGACTTTCGCAGTCCAGGTACATAGACACCATAGTGAAGAGATTCAAAATGGATGATTCTAAGCGCGGTAACCTACCGGCTTGTCATGGAATCACCCTCTCCCAAGACTGATTTGGAAAGGGATCGCATGTCGATTATACCCTACGCTTCTGCGGTAGGCTCTATAATGTATGCGATATTATGTATCAGACCAGATGTAGCATACGCATTGAGCGTTGTAAGCCGGTCTCGGTAAACCCAGGGGAGAATCACTGGATAGCAGTAAAAAACATTCTCAAGTACCTAAGGAGGACTAAGGAGATGTTCTTGGTGTATGGCGGAAAAGACCTCCAGATGGAGGCCTTTGCCGACTCCGGCTTCCAGAGTGACAAAGATGACTCCAAGTCCATGTCAGGTTATGTCTTTACCCTCAATGGAGGGGCGGTCTATTGGAAGAGTTCCAAGCAGGAGACCGTTGCTGACTCAACAATGGAAGCGGAGTACATAGCTTCTTGCGATGCCACAAAAGAAGCTGTCTGGATGAAGAAGTTCCTCACAGAACTTCAGGTGGTTCCTACCAGTGTTGATCCAATACCTCTGTATTATGACAACAACGGCGCTATAGCTTTAGCGAAGGAACCCAGGTCCCATCAGAAGTCCAGACACATCTTAAGGCGGTATCACCTGATCAGGGAGATCGTAGATCGCCGGGAGATCGAGGTGAAGAGAGTAGAGACGGAGAATAACATTGATGATCCATTCACAAAGGCCATTCCTCAGACGCAGTTCGAGAGGCTATTCGAGATGATAGGTCTACGATATGCCAGCTCATGGCCCTAGTGCAAGTAGGAGATTGTTAGTGTATATACCCTAGGGTCCATTATTGTATCATACTTGCATGTATATTACTTAATGGAAGCTTGGGATATTCACAGTTGTATATACAATCTTGCTAAACATGGTAGTATGCTACTTGGTTTGAGTCTACTTTAATATGTGCATATGTTTCTTGTTACGTATCACTTATACATATTAGTAGAGCCTATAGGATCTTTGCTTGATTACCAGCGTTGTGATGGCAGTCACACTAGTGGGGGCTGGGTAGTCTGTAAGCAACATCCTATACAGGTCCCTGGTCGTTGGATTATCGAGATAGGGCATCGATATTCCGGAGTAGACTAAGTATGTATGCTTCTCATCCCAGTTAGGGAGATGGACTGTCCCACAGCCATCAGTACGTCGTACTGGAGATAGTATACAGGTGCTCGTTAGGTTAAGGGTACACCGGACAGGACTCGCTGGGGAATTGTTGGTTGGTATTATACCCATCGTCAGTTAACAGTTCCCAGGTGACATGAGTACAGCATAGTCCGCAGACTTGACACTGCTACTTCGCCTCGAGTGTGTCCCACTGTTTTTAGATTGCTACCCTACCACGGCTCAAAGAAGTCGTGCAAATAGGTAGCAGTTGGGTGCAGTCCCGAGCACTTGGAGGCAGTGGTAGTTAGACAGGATTCGTCTCTCCCGGTGTTGGAAGTTGATATCGCGCTGTGTCAGAGAGCCATTACGCAAAGTCCCTGGCCAGGGCAAGAGAGATTTACTGGTAGGTTCCAGTAGTTTCTTAAGGTGTAATGGGCTACGCTCCAACACGACTTATACCGCTATTAGGGGACCGACGCTTGCCGCCCTCTAGGTTCGATATGCGATAGTCTTAGATGAACAGACCGGACTGTACGGAGATTGTCACATCAGGCTCAGTAGGAGTTTGGATGGGTTTCCTCATCGCCCTTCTTATCGACATCTACCTGGAAACCGTTACGTACAGTTAGTGCTGCTTGCGGTCTGTGGTTAAACCCACTGCCAGCGTAGTGTCGTGTCTTTAGAGTCCCACACAAAGAGTTTCCCTGCTCCAGGCCAAACGATATAGAGATCGTATGGTTTTACGACAAGGGTTCGGACGCATACGTGTTTAAACGCACGTACGACGCTCGGACAGTTTTTACCAGCCGGCTTTAGTTTAAGCCAGATTCTAGTATCGGGTTATTGGATTTATACAGTCTAAAGTTTTTCCGTGTTTTCACGGATAGGAGGGGCGTTCTCGTAATTTGTCAGGAAGATTCTAGAAGGATGATGACATGGAGGGTAAGGTGGCATTAGCATTTAATAAATTTGTGACTCACTTAGATGAATCATTCAAGTGAGTTAATGAAGCATTTATTGCTTAATGACTCACTTGATGATTCATTGTATCTATTTAATGAAGCATGATGATAATGCATTTTGATTTATTCATTTTGATTTTCTTATGCTTCATTATATATTAGAAGTGAGAAGCTTTTTCATTCATTCTCATCATCACCTTCTCTCTCCTCAAGCTCTCTCTCTTCAAACCCTAACCCTAACCTCTCATGTGTTGAGATCAAGGGTTAGCTAGACTAATACATCCATAACCTCACTCTATATCCCCTAGGTAGCTTAGATTAGCACTTTCAGCAACCTAGTTATCTCAAGTTAGAGATCAAGCTTGGCGTAGGAGCTCTCGGGTGGATCGTCTTTGACTCGAGGAGGCCGTTGAGGTGCCGATGTTCTAAGGAGCCTACGAGGAGTGGAGGACAGCGATGATGTCCCGAAGGACATGTAACGTGAGGTATAACTTCGAATTCGAGTAGTTAAACCTCTCATAGATAGTTAGTAACGGTTTAGACATGATTCATGCGCTCAAGTTCGTGGGGTGAGTGACATGGACTTACAATAAAAGATTAGCTCAGGTCTGAAATACAAGTAGGAGATCCAAAACAAATCGATTCACTAAACCAATCTGCCGATTATTAGGAGCAAATCGAAGAATCTCGCAACGGCGGAGGCTAAGAGATATATTTTCAAAATCTTTGTATCATAAAGACCTCCAAATATCGAGAGAAGAAGCTATGAGAAATCCGAGGTCACAAACCCATAAAGGGGCGGCAGATCCGCGGTCAAACTAGGCAATTGGTAGCGGCCCAGCGGTCTAATGGCAGCCATAGGATGTAAAAAATCAGGGGCCTGATCGTCTTTATACCTACTTCAACATGACGTCTAGGTTTTCACATTTTAAAGCCTATAAATGGACCGAGAGCTAGATTTTCAAGATGAATTCATCGAACTATCTATCCATCGATCGAGAGTGATCTAGAGAGCAACTAGGGTTTTTGTAATTTACTTTTTCAACGAGCAATTTTGTAATACACTAGTTGATAAAGGCAGTTCTTTCTTTTAATTTTATCGCATTTTACTTTTTGTATTTACTGTCTTCACTTTACTTTCCACATTACTTTCTGCAATTACATTCTGCATTTACTTTCTTCATTTTTAATTTTAATTATGGATTCCATATTCTTCCACCTTACTTCTACTGCGCTAATATCTATGAGCGAGTAAATTCTTTCTTGCTAGGGTTGTGAAATAGGGTAGAATAATGGATGAAAAATATCACTTGAATACTTTTTAAAGTTTTAATTTTTATAAACTTTAATAAAATGAATATTAACCCTCTTATCGGGTGTGCTATCAATTTATGATAGTCAGGATCATGATTTGAGATTCGTTAATAATCATTTTGTTAAGGGCTCGAGACAAATAGAGATCAATGGAAGGACAAAGGTCAGTAGAGAGATACACTAACTCCCTCCAAGAACCCTAATCCACATTCATCGCTATCTCTATAGTATTAAATAATTAAAAGATAAAAAGAATTATATTTTTTTAACTCCATCCATTAACTACTAAATCATAAAAACTCTACAAGCCTTTTATTATAAATTTTTCAAAGCTTCTTAGTATAAAACGACAACAATCCCATCTTTTTTCTATCAACTCGTCTAAAATAAGAAAAGCAATTCACCGTTTCCTACCGGACTACCCATACTCATCGCGGCTAGCTATTAGCGACACCGTTTTGATTGCGATTATTTACAACATACATAGACACACTTTTCGCATCAATCAAAATCCTAGACATCATATTGAAGTGTGTGCAAAGACGATCAAGTCCCTGATTTTTCACATCCTACAGCCACCATACGACCGCACAACTGCCGCCATTTGCCTCTATTGGCCGCGGATCCGCCGCCCCTGGTGGATTTGAGTTTCCAAATTCTTCGTGCCTTCTTCTCTCGATATTTGGAGATCGTTCTGATAAAAATATTATAAAAATATATCTCTTAGTCTCTACTGTTGCAAAATTCTTCAATTTGCTCTAACATTCGGCAGAGTTGGCTTGGTGATTCGATTTGATATAGATCTCCTACTTATTTTTCAGACCTGAACTGATCTATTATAATACCTGAACAATATCTCAAATCATATTGTTAGAAGCATTTGTTTTATTTGAGATATTATTCCAATCGATTAAATGATATGATATCTTAAGAATATTGGTTAAGAATATTTGATATGATATGCTTGTTTTAATAATAAATAATCTCATGAATATTTTATTTAAATATGATATGCATATATTTTCCCTAATTATATTAATTATAAATTAAGAAACATATGACAATAATATTTTTACAAATAAACCCACATATATTCTTAATTTACAAATAACATCTTTTAGTAACTAATAATAGTAGGGAAATGTCCATACAAATGTGCAATAAGTTTGACTGATCAGCTGGCAGTGGGTTTAACCACAAGCATGTCAGCGGCACTAGCTGTACGTAACAGCTACCTAGATACCTGTTGAAAAGGAAAGCCGACGAGCAAGCTTATTTGGACCCCTACCGAGCCTATCCGTGAAAATCTTCATAGAGTCCGGTCTCTTCGTCTAAGATTAACGCATACCGGGTCTAGGGGATGGTAAACGTTAGACCCATAACAACTTAAGAATTCGTGTCGATTTGACTCAGGACCAATCCAAGAAACTACCGATCTAACCATCAGTAAATCTTAACTGCCTGGGCTTAAGTCTTATGGTTCTGGCCAACTGGACACAGTACGATATCGACTCCCAATACCGGGAGAGACGAATCCCTGACAATCACTTATTGCCTCCATGTGGATCAGGACTGTACCCAACCAAAACCTGTTTACACGACTCAGTAGAGCCGTGGTAGGGTAGTAATCAAAGCACAGTGAGAACTCACACGAGACAAATGATGATCTCAGGTCTAAATACTAACCTGTTCTCATGTCACTTGAGAACCGATATCTGACGATAGGTATAATACCATCTAGAGGTTCTCGGTGAGTCCGTCCAGTGTACTCACCCCCAGTGAGCACCTGTATACAATCTTAGATGATCACACCAATGTCTACAGGACTAACCACCGCCCCTCGTTGGGATCTAGAAATATATACACAAGTCTACTCTGGAATATCGATGCCCGGTCTCGATATTCCTGGGACTTGAGACCTTTAAGTGTTAGGGATATGTATGCTCTAGAGACCATTATTGTACATTGATGTATATTATAGTGGATGCTTGGACATATATATAGAGGACTTTCTTGCTCGACATGATAGTATGCTATCTGGTTACTCTTTATCTTAACATGTACACTTGTATTATTATACTGTTTTTCTGATACATGTTGATAAAGCCCTTAGGATATTGGCTTGACTACCAGGACTATGATGCAGATCAAACTACTGGGACTTGTGTAGTATGCAAGCACATCCTTTAACATTTCATAGTCAAGGGAGTATCGAGACAGGGCATCGATATTCCAGAGTAGACTAGTATGTACGTTTCTTGACCCTGTAGGGGGCGATGGTTGATCCCATATCCATTGGTGTTTGACATCAAAGATTATACACAGGTGCTCATTAGAGAATGGGTACACCAAACAGGACTCGCCGAGAACTCCTAGATGGTACTATATCTATTATCAGATAGCAGTTCTCTAGTGACACTGGTATAAATTAGTCTGTAGACCCTAGATCGTCATAGAGTCTTGTGTAGTTCCCACTGTGCTTTGATTTCCTCCCTACCATGGCTCAAAGGAGTCATGCAAACAGGTGGATTTTGGGTGCAGTCCCGAGTCACATGGAGGCAATGAGCGATAGGAGGGTTTCGTCTCTCCAGGTATAAGGAGTTGATGTTGCGCTATGCTCGATTAGCTATAACAGGAAGTCCCTGGCCACGGCTGTTGATGAGATTTACTGGTAAGTGTTATTAGTAGTTTCTCGTACCATTATAGACCACACATCGGCATGACTTATCAAGTTATTGGAGTCTGACGATTCCACCCTCAGACACGATATGCGACATATCAGACGAAGAGACCGGACTGTACGGTAAGTTTTAGTTATAGGCTTCATAGGAGTTTAGACAAGCTTGCTTGTTGATCTTCTAATTGCTCAATATCTGGGTAGCCGTTACGTCCAGCTAGTACCGCTGACGGCTTGTGGGTAATTGATGTGATCATTATCTACTGCTAGCGTATTGACGAGTGTTTAGAGTCCCATACAGAAGTTTCCTAGTTCAAGTGAAACGAAGTAGGACACATACACTGATATGTGCGGGGGCCAGATTAAATACGAGTATGTGATACCGTATTCTAATCTGGAGGTTATTTGTTACCGGATAGGTTATATGTGATATAACCGGATTATTGAATCAAGTGTTGATTTAATAATATGATATACAGATAAATGATATTAGTCTGTTATATGCGATATAACCGGATTATTAAATCAAGTGTTGATTTAATAAATTGATGTGTATTTATATTTGATATAATTATACATTAACTAATATTATATCTCACTAATTATTTGCTTATCTTTATATATATATATATATATTATATGAAGCATGTCATGGTTTTTCTATTTTTGGAAAATAGAAAAAATGAGGTGGAAAATGGGGAGACTTTTTTTGGTATGGAGCAAAGCATGGCTTATTCTATTTTATATTCATTTGTTTGCACTATTGAAGTATGGCTACAATTTTTAATTGTTGAAAATTGTTTGCTTCAATAATGGGTGAACTAAAGAAGAGCCATTCTACACTTTATTCTTCACTTGAGTTATCTTCCTCACTTGAGCTCCTTGCTCTCTAGCTCTCCGCATCTTCATCACATCCACCTCCAAGCTCAATCTCTCACATGTGTTATGAACCCTTGAGTTTGTGAAAACCCTAGTGAGCAAACAAAACCCCTACTTCACCATCCTACACTAGATTAGTGCTTTGGTGTAGTGTGTTTTCTTCACTAAAGAGTTTAAGGAAGAGGTAGCTTGGATTTGTGGAGCTTCAGGTGAATCATCTTTGGCACGAAGGTCATCGAAGGAAGCTTATTCATTCTTCAAGTGGAGCCTAGTGGAGTAGTAGGGACTACAACCTGGAGCTTTAGAAGAGAAGGACACGGGCTACAAAGGTTGTAGCCATCCATCTTTTAGTATAGCTTATGATATCTTAGTAAAATCCTAATCATCTAGTTTTTTATTCTTGTTTAGAGTTGATTAGCACTCCAAAAAATTTTTAAATGGCATGCTTGATGCTAATAAAACCTAGTGATAGTGCTAATGAACACTGTTTCCCCCAATCAGAGCAAAGCTCTGTTTCAAAATTCAAAATTTAAATTGGAGCAACGCTTCAAATTCTGCGCGCTGCACGCCACGTGTCAAATACAAGTGCGCTAGCGCAGTTGCGCTGCGCTCTGCGCTGTGTGCCACGTGTCAAACACGGGTTTGCTAGCGCAGTTGCGCTGCACTCCGCGCTGCGTGCCACGTGTCAAACACGGGTGCGCTAGCGCAGTTGTGCTGCGCTCTGAGCTGCGCGCCACGTGTCGAACGTAGGTGCGCTCGCGCAAGGTGCGCCAGCGCTGGAATTAAAAATTCCCCCACCGTCAGATCAAAAGATCTACTAATAATAAATTATTAATTAATCAGAACTAAAATTCTGTTATGGAAAGATTTTTTCAATCTTATTAAAATAAGAAGATTATTTTCTGTAAAACAGAACCCTTAGGATCAAAGATCCAACGGTGGGAAATATTCCCAAATCAATCATAGAAAGATCTCTTAAACCGATTCAACAAATCATTTGGCCCTATATAAAGGCCCCTAGACTTCAAGTCTAAAATATAAAGAAAAGAGAGAGAAAAACCCTCTGCAAAAGAAGAGAAAGCTCTTAGAAAAAAAGAAGATTTTTCTTCATCTTCAAGCTAAAAAAAGAACTATGTTTTTTACCAATAGAGCTGAAACCATCTCGTAAAAAGAAGAATAATCTTCTAAAAAGATCTTAGATCTATAAAAATACTAAGGTCTTTAATTTAAAAGAAATGATCAAAAAGATCTGATCATAAAAAGATTAAAAGAAGTATTTTACTTCATTCACAGATCTTTTGATCTATAAAAGCAGAGCCTTTTATAAAAAACAAGAACTTTTGTTCTTGGATCTGGAGGAAAAAGCCTCCTTTGAAGAACATAAATTTGTTCTTTGATCTTAAAATTGATCAAATGCGCTTTGCGCTATTGAAAAGTTCCTTGCACTCATGAATTGCGCCCTTGCGCTCATTGGACCGACGCTTAGCGCCAAAATCTGCTACGTGTCAATCAGAGACACAATCTGTGCTTTGCGCTTCTAAAACAGAGCACTGCGCTCATGGGCTGGTGCTCAGCGCCAAGCGCGCCACGTGTCACTCACTGGTGCGCCAACAGACTAGCGCAATGCGCTCATAAATTAAAAGCGCAATGCGCTAACAAACTAGCGCTTAGCACTAAGCGCGACACGTGTTCTCTTCGTGTGCGCTACCTGACAGAGCGCACTACGCTATTTAACTGGCACAAAGCGCCTGGCGTGCCACGTGGCGCACTGTCAGAACAAACTTTGTTTCTGATGAATGCTATGCATTCAATACAAGACAAAAGATGTCAGACCCCAATGCTCAGCATTATTAAAAAGGCTAAGCCCAAATAAATGCTCAATAGCCAGAACAACAAAATGTTAAACATTTATTGGACTTAGCCCAAGATTTGCAATTAGTCCTCAACTCATATCAACTGAGCCGATATGCTCATAAACCTTTTAACAGACTTTTGTCCCAAATTGGACTATAGATCTCCCAACCAAAAATGGTTCAAGGGTACATCTCTGATATTTGTCGTTGTAATCCTTCAACGTCATCAGAGAGGTGACGGGTCCCGACAACCATACATTCCACAGACTATGGTGTCTTTAAACTGGACTGTGGGGTCCTTAAACCCATGGACTACGATGTCCTTAAACTGGACTGTGGAGTCCTTAAACCCATGGACTACGATGTCCTTAACCTGGACTGTGGGGTCCTTAAGCCCATGGACTATGATGTCCTTAACCTTGGACCACCATGTCCTTAAATTGGTAATCGACCGCAATGTCCCTAAACTAAACAATAGAGTTCAAATGCTTTTTTGTTGGATTTAAATGATCCTGTTAAGTTGACCTTAGTCTAAAAGGAGAAAGTTGCTACCGTGATGCGGTAGCGTAATTAACTGCAGGGGCTTGCGCCTGAAGAGCGTCCCCACAATCAAAAACCCCTCAAACAAGGGGGAATCTGACGAAGTCTGCTACATCGGCCGCATCCGTTTAAACCTTCGATACATGGTGCCATAAATCAACTTGACATCTTCGGAGAGGTGGACGGATAGCACCAATTAGCATATGTCCCGAAATTTAGGCTAGACGTCCGCCGCATCTCCGCCGTATCTTTTGGAGGGGAACAGATTCTGGCATGCCCAGTGAGACCTCTTCCTCTTTCCACTCCACACTTCATGGTTGCTTTTGGGTTTGAGGTACTAAGATTTGGTGTCTTGCTGGGTGCAGAAAACAATGGCGTCTACTTGCATGAAGTGTTCTAACAGCAACTGCGACTCTCACTCCGTCCCGTCCGAAGAAGTGACTTACGGACCCCAAGCGGCCTCCATCTTCCCTATGCCGGTGAAACAGGTGACCCAGGCCACCGCCGAGCTATTCTTTGGGACTATGCTCTCACCGATGAGCTTCAATGCCCCAATGTCGTCGCAAGAAGCTCTAAAGAAGTCGGTCATTGATCGGATTACAACTACCGCGGCCCCTCTCAACGGGTCGCCCAAGTCCAATGCCTCAGTTTTCAGCAAACTGGGCCAAAGCTCAAGTGGGCCCATAAAGAAGCCTACGATACCTGAAGCGGCCATCCCGAAGTGGATATCCATTCCTGCTCCTAAAGTCACGAAGGTTGTTTCCCATTTTCGAAAGTCGACCTTCGCAAGACTAACTATCCCCTCTCAACGAACTGTAAGTCCACGGTAGCGCCCCGGCCGTCTAACAGACGCCAAATGCGGAACAAAAGCTTTTTACAACTGGCGCTATCGCGTACTATAACCCGGATCTGCCATTAAAGCTAAACTAACAAACTACAAAGTGTGTAGAAGAGTTATACCGAACGATCCGAGTCCTTCGGTCTTCAACCATCATCCCACGCTTGTTGCGGCTGCTCCGATCTCCTGAATCTCCAGTCTCGTCGTCCAGGTGGCACCACGTCGACGGATCTTTAAACGGGCTCCCGCCTCTGAACCGAGGCAACTCGATCGTCAAGTTTGCCAAAAGAGACGACCAAGATGATGTAGAGAATGAGTAGAGCACTTTGTCTCGTTACGTCCAAAGCTATGGATGAACGGTTAATGAAGTTGCCTTTTGGATCGGGTGAAAAGAGAAACCGATCACATCTAATTTCTATGCATCAAAACTTATATCTTTTCAAATGAACAACCATCCCCTTCCCACAAGAGAGGGGCCGGCCATATTTATCAAGGAGGGGGGTGAGTGTAGGAGGGAAGTGGTGACCATTAGCACTAAGTAAAAAGCATGAGTCAAAGAACACTTAGTATGAACATAATTAATGCAAGTGATGAATCATTAAGCTTAGTCACACTTGCATTAAATACAACCATGAGTAACTACCCTTGTCATCACATCTAGAACCTTCTAGAAGTATGACTCACCCTCATGACTCACCCAAGAAGAAAAGATAAATCCGGATTTAACCGAATGTTAAATAAGGCTGATAGAAAACTGGAAACTGGTAACTTCCAAAAGTGATCCTGAAACGAATTTCAGGATAACCCCGTAATGGTATAAACATACCTGCATTTGTATTACGACCGAATACAATTGCATCTGAGACAAAGATATTATATCTACATAGTATAATACTGGGATCTGGCTTAAACCAAAGCCTACCAGTATTATCTGCCCGAAAATGGACATGTGCGAAAACGCACGTGCATTTTCCGAACCTTGCCATAAACCCATATGGCCTCTACAACATTTCGTCCGAACTAGGGAAAGTGTCTGTGGGGGACTCTAATGACTCATCAACACACTGGCACTGGGTATAACCTCTAACACGTCAAAGGTACGAGCTGTACGTGACGGTTGCCTATGTATTGATTGGAAGGGAAGCTGACGAGCGAACTCATCTCATAAACCCTACTGAGCCTGACAGTGACAATGTATATACAGTCCGGTCCGTTCTTCTAAAGAGTATCGCATATCGAGTCTAGGGGGTGGATAAAGTCAGACCCTTAATAACGCGATAATTCGTGTCGGTATGAAGCCCATCACCACCTGAGAATCTACTGATCCAAATCAGTAATTCTCCACTACCTCGGCCGAGGCTTTCTAGTGATGGCCACCCGTGCACTGTGCGACATCAACCCCCAATACCGGGAGAGACGAATCCCTGACGATCCGCTCACTACCTCCATGTGGCTCGGGACTGTACCCAAAAAAGACCTGTTTGCACGACTCCTTTGAGCCGTGGTAGGGTAGAAATCAAAGCACAGTAGGAACTCACACGAAACAAATGACGACCTCAGGTCGATGAACTAACCTGTACACATGTCACCAGGGAATTGCTATTTGACGCTAGGTATAATACCAACTAGCAGATTCCCGGCGAGTCCTGTCAGGTGTACTCATAACCCAATGAGCACCTGTATACATCTAAGGTGAACCAACTAACACCAATGGCTTGTGAGACCGGCCATCGCCCCTCATCGGGGTCTTGACTGTATACACTAGTCTACTCTGGAGTATCGATGTCTTGTCTCGAAACTCCTACGACTAGGGACACTTTAAGGATGTGCTTACAAACCCCATCTCCCACGTATATGATCGCCATCATATTGCTGGTAGTTAAGCAAGAATCCTATGGGCTCTATCATCATGCAATAGTGAACTAAAGCATGTATACGATGATAAAGACAAACCAGATAGCATACTATCATCTCGAGCAAGACTGTCATATCGGTATAGGTCCTGCCTCAATCATTGCAATCACGTACCTGTGATCCAATAATTGACTTTGAGGGCACTATCTCCAACAATCTCCCACTTGCACTTAAGGCTAATTATTGCGATGTCGCATACTCACAGCCAGTGTGATACCGAACATCCTACTTCTCTACTAATCAGTTTCACAAAGCTAGTTTGTAAAACTCTTATGTTCGAGAAATAGTCTCAGTGAGTGGATCCGCCCTGATGTTTCTTTCTATGTCTCTTTTAATCTCAAGTTCGCGGAGAAAGCCATCTCCCGAATTGAGTAATACTTGTCTTAGAATATGTCTGAATATCTGATGGGACCTAGTTCATAAATGAACTCCAAATCCAAATTTCTTAGACTTTATCGATTACTGAACCTAATCAGTATCCAGCACCATGCCTCCCACAGTATCCTCTTGGACCACCTGTCCATAATACTGTCCCTCATCATAGGGAAAACTATAACTCTGACAATCACTCTGTCATCCATGTCACCTTTGAAGCCTGGAATGATAATCGTCTCCCGAAGGAGGCTGCCGTCATCAATTCCGTAGAACATGTACTTATGTTCTAAAACTGCTTCGTTATGTTTCTTCAGGATTGGATTAATATAAAATTATTGCATCTAGTGCAAAAAACAACAATTGGTGTGGTACTTGACATCTCACGATTGACTTAATTGCCTAATCAAGTAATCTGCCAATCATGCACATCCCTCTCTCCTTTAGTCTCTAAGACACCTTTAGAGAGGGTGACTCCATCACCTGCAGGTACACCACCATGCCAGGAGTCATCTATTCTAAAAACTATTAGAATACTGTCACAGTACCCATATTGGGAAACTACTCAAATCCAGATCTAAAACCATAGATCTAGAAACCAGAATGTCTGATATTATATCCATGTCCTGTCTGGAGAAACAACTGTGTAACGACCACAGTACAACCGATCGTAGTATAGGAATTTTACTTCCTACTTTGTGTATGTCATCCAAATACCATGACATCACGCCCTAGTACCTTCATAACAGATCCATCCCCTATTCTGATGAAGTCAAACCCATGACTGTCACATCAAAAAATAGATGATCTATCTCCGCTATATCTGCTCAAGTCTATAAATAGACATAAGCTACTTGCCCACTATGCTTCCGCTGCTCCCACTGACTACGACAACCCTCTGGCAGAATAATATCTACGTACACTTCTAAAGCTAGTTTAGAACGACGTTATACTTATCCTTTTGCCGGGTCTCATAGTCTGGAACAACAGTAGTGTCAAGTCTGGGTAAACAAGAACCTCTCTGTCACCGTCCTTGAGGCTACCGGAGTACCTCTCGGGTGACTGAGGTTACCCTCCATATCTGCGGAGTGGATATTGGAATGTCAAAACCTGATTGAATATATAGGTCCTATTAAATTTTCCGTAATCGTTTGCGGTTCTGGAATCACTTCCAGTTCTACCATACTCCCACTACTGTTTTCTGAAAAAATCCATTTTAATAAAACTGTGGCGAGTCAAGAACAATATCACTATTGATCTTCCAGATGGTAGAAATGTCAACCCTCGTTAAAGACAGGGTCAACCCAAAAACTTCCATTACAGAAACATGCCTTGATCTATCCGTGTCTGGTTTTAAGCATAAGCTGGACAAGTCCCCGTATCTTAACATCGTTAAGATATGAACCATTCTATATACAATATAGAAATAGATGCACTAATTTAATTGGAACCAGATTCAAATCATGCAGCTGTCTCCAGTGCATATCAACTTAATGGAGAGAGGCTAATCAGCATTACTCAACTTAGGAATCCATCCAATTATGAGTAACCTGAAAGAGAAACAAGTTTCTCAAAACCATTACTATTTTCTGAATACCAATCACAAGAATCTACATCTTCAATCTCTTTGAAGAATCCCGATATTTGTGATACCTGGTTCTCTACTTTATTCTTATACCCACAACTTCTCAAAACTTAGATATTGTATTTCTACGAAACACTTGTCTAAAAACTAGAAAAGTCATAAGTAAACAGAACATAGTACGAGGACCTACCTCTTTGTCCTGATGGACACTGGACAATATACAATATTCTGTATAAGTCCGCTGAGTTGAATAACTCAAAACCTGTGCATCGTAGGTTGAAAACTGTACCCAGGCGATTTCCTCAAATATCACCAATTACAACGAATTCCGATATAATGAGTATGATCACCTTAATTCCCAATAACTTACTCCCACTCATCATCTGTAAAACCATACAGATATGAGAATGAAACCTGGTGAATACATACCCTGGAGTAAGTATCTAATCGGGAAAACAGTTTTCTTTTAACAATGCGCAGTGAAACTGAAACATTAAAATGTCTCGTAGGGGTATCCTGGTATTCCTAGTAACGCCTCTTCCATAATCCAATTCATGACTATAACCGTATATTTCTTTGCCTTCTCTCTAAATCCTTTTATTTGTCTTTAGTCGTTACCTTCTGTACACCATCATTAGGCTAAATGGTTTTCTTCCTTCCCTACCGTTCGGCACCAGCCTATGGTTTGGAAGAAGTCTATCCAGTAAGCATAATAGGTGTACCCTCCTAATCCTAGGAGTACTCGTAACATGAGAGAAGGTGATGATAAAAGACAATTGAATAATACCTTATTCTATTTCTCCCGAACTGGGGAAAAAAACAAAGGTGAAATAGGAGTGGCGATGAAGTACGCGGTTTGGTCGTGAATGATAACAATCGCAATTTACTTTGCCCTCTTTCTAATCCCTTTATTTTGTCTTTAGTTTTTACCTTCTGTACACCCTACTTAGGCTAATTGGTCTTCTTCATTCCCTATCTTTCGGCACCTGCCTATGGTTTGGAATAAGACTATCCAATAAGCGTAATAGGTGTACTCTCCTAAACTAAGGAGCCCTCGCAACCTGAGAGAAGGTGATAATAAAAGACAACTGAATAATAACTTATTCTATTTCTCCTGAACCTGGATCCATCCTCGAAGAAATCCCTTCGAGTTCGTATATAACCATACGATGGATCTATCCAATGGAAGTGGATGTCCGTAGTAATACGGGGTGTTCTGAGAAATACAAAGGGTAAAAGAAGAAGCGGCAATGACTTATGCAACTTAGGGAATCCAAAAGCCAGTATTTTAAGAAGGTTTGGTCAACTTGGTCACTGAGTCATAGTCTAAGGTCGGTCAAAGGTCGTTGTCAAAGAGAGAGAGAAAAAAGAAACACTCTGCGTGCACTCTAATTTAGATTAGAATGGTTATCAATTTATCTAATCAGGAAACCTCCCACTGTAATCTCAAATTCTCCTCCAAACCTGAAAGAAGAATTAGTCGGGATCACCCGAAGAGTAAACCAACTCATCAGTGAGAATCGGGATCCAACTATCATCGCATGATAACTTGATGGAAGCCACTCAAGTTATCACACTGCAGAAGGTATGCGCATATCTGGCAAGTTTGCTTTATGTTTGAAACTCCCGATGTGATTTTTGCCCCATGCTCTTATGACCTTGGCGTTGGTCAAAATATCATAAGTCACATGCCAAGTTCTACCCGTCATTGTCCAGGTCAATTTGAACCCACCCGCACATGTCCTTGACGTTGGCCAAAATGGCAGAACGACTGTCCCAAACCAACTCATCTATCTATGCAACAGATGAATACCCAGCAGCTACCAAACACTATGCCTTGGCGTTGGTCAAAATATATAGCTTGAATACTACTGACCATCCATAAGAAATGACGGAGAGCTATGACTAGTTTTTGGCGAAAAACCTTTAACGTAATGAACTTGATCTCGTTGAAGGAAACTAATAGCTTTTTATAAAAATATAGTGGCGAAAACCTTTTGCTAAAGAGGTCACTCCCGGTGAAGGGATCTCGGCTCTTTCCTCGTGGAATGAGGTCCATGATATTCTAACTGAATACCGCGATGTAAAGCAACTTGTAATCGATTATAGTAAAGTTATTACCCTGACGCAAACTTCTGCCCAAGGGGTCACTCCCGGTGAAGGGATCTCGGCCCTTGCCTCGTCGAATGAGGTGCAGGATATTTTAAACTGAATATCACTATGCAAAACAAAAAGAAACGTCTTTGTAATAACACTTTTTAAATTGGTTCCAACAACATCAAATATAGGTTTGTTTTATCCTTGCATTGATAAGAATCAATGCAGTCCCATCAATCAATCACACCAGAAAAGAACGAAAATAAAATGTACGTATATGCCATCCGCATTCGTCACTGGGTCCCGTCATCACCCGTTAGGTTACTTAACTAACGACAGAGATGGGGCTGGACTAGCGCGGGTGTAAAACATATACAACATCTAATAGTATATATACCAATATACAATAATCGCTCAAGGCGTGATAATATGCAACATTACAGAAAAGTAATAAGCATCACAGAACAATACAGATAAACTGGGATCCCCGGGTTTCACAGAGCCGCTGCTGAAACCCGACATTCCCCTGGTCGTGTGGATAGCCTATGCAATAAAACCTAGACCCCTACGAGTGCGGCAAGTTACCCGCCAAAACCTGAAGCGAGGTAGTCCCCCACAACATAGTGAATGGAACACCCGGCACTTCACGGAATCCGGTAAATTGAGCACCCCTCCTTGGGTCAACCTGTACCCCTACGAGTGCGGCGAATAGTCTGCCAATTCTAGAGTGAGGTCCCTCTGCCTCTCAAAGCCATGAGATACGAACCCGTTGCCCTCCAGAACTCGGCTATCCGTGCACTCCTTCGCGGGATAAACCTAGTACAGAAATAAAAATATGTACAACGGGTACATCGACCTCAACCCCGTCGTGCCCCAAAAGAATATTATACAAACAGGCAGTGACGGCAGTCCACATGTTGGACGCTCGCCCCGCAATATCAAATGTACAAATAAATCCAAACCGCACTACCATTGCATACTGCTATCCACCACGACATATCCGCAACATCACAGTACAACACAGAACATCAACGCGAATGTCACGTTCGCAAACCCGTCTAAAAGAACTATAGCAATCAGACGCGGTTTACCGATCAAATGACATTCCCGGCCGGAGATATAATGTAAATACTGCATACTAACAAATTTAAAATTTCGATCGACTAAATTTCCTGAAGTGGGCCCCACGTACATCTGCTGTACAGTAATAAAATCCGGGCCCAAAAGAATAGAACCAAAAACCACAATTTCCAACAGAGAACCAACAGTAGAAAATTGACCAACTGAAACGCCAAGACGGCCGCGGTTCCACGGTCAAAGCTAGGCTTTGACCGCGGTTCCGTGGTCGTACGGACGATTCAGTGGACCGTATTTCTCTGTTATTCTTTAAAAAGCCTGCTTGTTTTTCTGTAATGGTAAAAATAATTTTTAGACACTGTTTAAAATCGACAGAAACTTTAACCCTGGAATTTGCGGTTTTCGAAAATCCGTTCGATCGATGTTTTAAACGCGTTAGCACAAGTTAGTATAGCTTAATGGTGAGGCTCTGATACCACTGTAAATCCACGGTAGCACCCCGGCCGTCTAACAGATGCCAAATGCGGAACAAAATTTTTTTACAACTGGCGCTATCGCGTACTATAACCCGGATCTGCCATTAATGCTAAACTAACAAATTACAAAGTGGGTAGAAGAGTTATACCGAACAATCCGAGTCCTTCGGTCTTCAACCATCATCCCACGCTTGTTGCGGCTGCTCCGATCTCCTGAATCTCCAGTCTCGTCGTCCAGGTGGCACCACGTCGATGGATCTTTAAACGGGCTCCCGCCTCTGAACCGAGGCAACTCGATCGTCAAGTTTGCCAAAAGAGACGACCAAGATGATGTAGAGAATGAGTAGAACACTTTGTCTCGTTATGTCCAAAGCTATGGACGAACGTTTAATGAAGTTTCCTTTTGGATCGGGTGAAAAGAGAAACCGATCACATCTAATTTCTATGCACCAAAACTTATATCTTTTCAAATGAACAACCGTCCCCTTCCCACAAGAGAGGGGCCGGCCATATTTATCAAGGAGGGGGGTGAGTGTAGGAGGGAAGTGGTGACTATTAGCACTAAGTAAAAAGCATGAGTCAAAGAACACCTAGTATGAACATAATTAATGCAAGTGATGAATCATTAAGATTTGTCACACTTGCATTAAATGAACATTAAATACAACCATGAGTCACTAACCTTATCATCACTTCTAGAACCTTCTAGAAGCATGACTCACCCTCATGACTCACCCAAGAAGAAAAGATAAATCCGCATTTAACCGAATGTTAAATACGGCTGATAGAAAATTGGAAACTGGCAACTTCCAAAAGTGATCCTGAAACGAATTTCAGGATAACCCCGTAATGGTATAAACATACCCGCATTTGTATTACGACCGAATACAAATGCATCTGAGACAAAGATATTATATCTATACAGTATAATACTGGGATCTGGCTTAAACCAAAGCCTACCAGTATTATCTGCCCGAAAATTGACACGTGCGAAAACGCACGTGCATTTTCCGAACCTTGCCATAAACCCATATGGCCTCTACAACGTTTCGCCCGAACTTGGGAAAGTGTCTGTGGTGGACTCTAATGACTCATCAACACACTGGCACTGGGTATAACCTCTAACACGTCAAAGGTAAGAGCTGTACGTGACGGTTGCCTATGTATTGATTGGAAGGGAAGCTAACGAGCGAACTCATCTCATAAACCTTACTGAGCCTGACAGTGACAATGTATATACAGTCCGGTCCGTTCGTCTAAAGAGTATCGCATATCGAGTCTAGGGGGTGAATAAAGTCAGACCCCTAATAATGCGATAATTCGTGTCGGTATGAAGCCCATCACCACCTGAGAATCTACTGATCCAAATCAGTAATTCTCCACTACCTCGGCTGAGGGTTTCTAGTGATGGCCACCCGTGCACTGTGCGACATCAACCCCCAATACCAGGAGAGACGAATTCCCGACGATCCGCTCACTGCCTCCATGTGGCTCGGGACTGTACCCAAAAATGACCTGTTTGCACGACTCCTTTGAGCCGTGGTAGGGTAGAAATCAAAGCACAGTGGGAACTCACACGAGTCAAATTTCGACCTCAGGTCGATGAACTAACCTGTACACATGTCACCACGGAATTGCTATCTGACGCTAGGTATAATACCAACTAGCAGATTCCCGGCGAGTCCTGTCCGGTGTACTCATAACCCAATGAGCACCTGTATACATCTTAGGTGAACCAACTAACACCAATGGCTTGTGAGACCGGCCATCGCCCCTCGTCGGGGTCTCGACTGTATACACTAGTCTACTCTGGAGTATCGATGCCCTGTCTCGAAACTCCCACAACTAGGGATACTTTAAGGATGTGCTTACAGACCCCAGCTCCCACGTTTTTGATCGCCATCATACTGCTGGTAGTCAAGCAAGAATCCTATGGGATCTATCATCATGCAATAGTAAACTAAAGTATGTATACGATGATAAAGACAAACCAGATAGCATACTATCATCTCGAGCAAGACTGTCATATCGGTATAGGTCCTGCCTCAATCATTGCAATCACGTACCTGCGATCTAATAATTGACTTTGAGGACACTATCTCCAACACGAACGTCAGTCTTCAACCGGCTAGCGCCAACAACAGCCTCTCCTCAAAATAGAGGGCATGACAAAGCCATCCCCATAGCCGAACCAACACCGTCTGCGCGACATGCTTGCCGTCGTCACTGGCGCCGAGTATGGAAGGCTGGGGGCAGCTCTCTGTCTGGATTTACCCTACCAGCTCCAATAGTGGAGATCGATGCTGCTGTTCCAACCGGGAACAGTTTTGATTTGCTGAACAAGGTGCGCAGAAACTCTCCTACCGCTATACTGAAAAGATCTCCTCCACCCGTGGAGAATGCACCGAAGGCGAAGCTGGAGCAGCCCCCTCAACGGCTATCCTCCAAAATCTACAAAGTATGGCGACGGATCCAGGATCCGGTGATTGATCAAGACTATGCCCGTCGACAGAAGAAGCTGAAGGTTCAGCAGGAAGAGAACCGTCCTGGTAAGCCACAAAGGACGACAGCCACCTGGGTGCCCGCTGCAACGGCCCCCTCAACGTCAACTACTCAAAAGAAAAGGAGGCCAAGGAAAGCCCCTGTGACTACGGCAAACCGCAAAGACGCTGAGCCCAAACGCCCCAAGTCTGGGGACATAATGGTCCATACTGTTTATATGGCCTCCGGAAAAGAGGAAAGCCGCGCTTCGACGGGTCTCCGACCGCTCACCCGATCCGTGACAAAAGCCCAGGAGCAGCAACAGAAGCTTCAGGAAATGCTGACGCAAATGGCCGCACTCACCGGGCCAAAAGAAAGCCCGGAGGCGTCATCGAAGCAGTGTCACGAAAAAGAAACCGATACTGACTTCCTCCGCAGAGTCCTCGAAAAGAAGGACAGAGAAGCAGCAGAACAAGCTGCCAACATAAAACGAATGGCGCTTCTCTTCCAAGACGTGGTCGGGATGATGTTACAGCCGGAACCTCCAGCTGAAGACCCTCCGATCAATATTGAAGACGACAGAGGAGAGACATATAACCCTCATCCGGCTCTTTCAGCAGCCAAAGAGGAAACCATTTCCAAGGCCGCACTGGATGACTATATAGCTTAGCAAATACGAGCTCACCAGGCGAATGAAGCGGCTGGCCAAATTGTCAAGACCGGACGACTCTATCCGGGCTGGTATGACTAAATAAGTTACCCACTGGGATATACGATCCCTAAGTTCCATGTATATAAAAGGATGGGGAATCCACATCAGCATGTCGCTCAATTCATAGCCTTATGCGGCAACACTGGAGGCGACGACAAACTGTTGCTTCGCCAATTCGTCGGCAGCTTTGCAGAAACGGCCTTCGAATGGTATTTAGAGCTGCCTAACGACTCTGTCAAAACATTTGTGGAGATGGAGCTGCTGTTTACACAAAGATTTGCAAGCGCCGGCGAGTGCACCCCGATCACCGCATTGATCAATGCCAGGGTAAAGCCAGGTGAAACATGGGTTCAATACGCAATACGGTGGCGGAACTTATGGTCGAAGTGCGAACAACGCATCGAAGAAGCACCGGCGGTAGGCATGTTCGTGGGCACTCTTGATCCGCAAGCGACCATCTCGCAATTCATGATGTTCTTCAAGCCAACTACTTTCCAGGCCTTGATTGACAAGTTGGCCCAAATTGACCAGATGGGTCATAGACCATCTTCTTCGAAGATGGATCCTCGGAGTGAAAAAGGGAAAGGAAAAGCGACTTTCGTCGCCAATACTCAACAACAGCCGAGCAACTTAAAGCCGGTTGTTCGCCAAAACAATATGCGTCCGCGTCCATCCCTCGAGGAGAGGTTAGGACGTCCTTACTCGTTTCCCCAAGATAAAACGAGGAGACTGTTCGAGCTAGCATTGCGCAACAGGTTCATAAATTTGCCGGACCCAAAACGTCCGTTGCAGCCAAATGATGTCAATGATCCCAATTACTACCCCTACCACCGAGTATTGGGCCATCCGATCGAGGACTGCTACGTGTTCAAAAACTGGGTTGAAGACCAATACCAGCAAGGCGAGTTCGCGTTATCGGAAAACTGGATGGTGAAACCACCGCAACCTCATGCCTCTAAAAAGGTGGACACGCCGGGGACATTGTGCTCTTTTATAGAAGAAACTCCGTGGGAGGTCGCTCTTTCAGCCAAAACTAAAAGAATGCTGAAGGATCTCCAAACGTGCCCGGCAATCAGGTGGAAAAATCCACTAGAACCTAATATCATCGAGGGGATACTGAAGCTGCACCCAACTCCAAAAATTGGGAGTGATAGCCAAAGCACTCACATCCGGCCGTCAAAGTCTTCGAAAAAGAAGAAGAAGACCCAAAAGCCCGTGAAGCTTGATAACAAGCGTACGGACCTGCAAAAGCAGATTGACGCGCTGGAAGAGTATAACCAGAAGACGCGGACTCCAGTCACACTCCAAGAGTTTCTCAGCCACGTCCTTGAGAACGAAGATGATGGAGAAGACTCGTCGAGTGAATCTGAAGATTACGTAGCAAGCTGCCATGTGATCTCTCACTCGTCAATAGACAATGAGGAAGCTCCTTGCACCGAGGAACTGGGGGCAGGATCGAAGCTAAAACCCATGGAGCCGTCTGACGAGATGATCGACTTGCTACTGAACGAAGCCCGTCAGAAAAGCAAAGCCAATCGAGAGCGTGAACTGGCTATATTCGAAAAAGCCAAACGCCGACGACTGGAGGAAAAGGTCGAGACACCCCAACTGGAGCAAAGCATCTCTATCGCCAGCGAAAGCAAGTTTAAAGCAAGGAAACGATTCGCTAGGGCCCTGTCAATAGGAATGAAGTTGCACTCTTTCAAAGGAAATTCCCCTGGCAATATACGTCTTGATGAAGCGGACATACATCCTAAGTTCTGCCTATACCATCAGAGGATTGCACACCCTACCGAGGAGTGCATGTCCTTTAAAAACTGGTGGCAGGGATATGTTGCCCATCGACGACACGTTCAACGAGTGAAGCGCAAGGCTCATCGGTAACATAAAAGCACGACAGATGAGCGCGAAGGAGCTACTGGCAACCGTCACGTTACCAACACCAAGGGATCGCAAGTTATCACCTTTGGAAGTGACTCTGACAAAGAATTCGCCCCCAGCCCTCTCTTCAAGGAATCCACCTCCGACACAAAACATGCGAAGATTTGCGGCAAAATCTAGCTACGTAATCGTGCGGCGACTTATGACCGAAACGTCGTTAAACTACTACCATCCCGCAGCATCCTCAGGCTGACATGGTAAAAAAAACGGTATGTCCATAAGCAAAATGGGCATGGATGAAAACCCGAAAGGGCTCCATGAGTAAAAACAGCAGGGCTACCGGCGAGTTTTGTGAAAATCCGAAAGTGCACAATCTCGTTCAAAGACACTTGCAAGGTCCTCTCGATCTTGTGAGGAGAAACCACCTGCGTGAAATCCTTACGACTCACAATGGAGAAACATACTTAGGGATCCCCACGATTCTTAGGGAGAAATTACACTTGCGAGATCCTTACGACTCGTAAGGAGAACCCTCTTATGAGACCCTCACGGCTCATAAGATTTGAAAGCCTTAAGCTACAGAGATCTGAACATGTTCTTAAGCAGCCATCACAACCTCCAATGCTGCCCTACAAGCGGTTCAGTATTGACCCTTGTATACAATCCACGGGCGCGAATAAACATTTCCCTAACAAAGTCCCATCCATGACTAGGGATATGTCTACACGGTGAACAGCCCTTGTAGGTTCTCTCGACTTATAAGGAGAAAACACTCTTGTAAGATCCTTACGACTTATAAGAGAACATGCACTTAGGAATCCTCACGATTCTTAAGGGGGAAACGAACCTACGAGATCCTTACGACTCGCAGGGAGAAATACTTTTATGAGACCTTACGGCTCATGAAGTCAAAAGCCTTAGTCGACAAGATCTTAATCCTGTTCGCTAAGCCACCTTTGTTCGATATCGACAGAAGGAAATGATGATTCGCTCCTGGCAATATCCCAGTTGCAGCGGTGCTGATGCCGAAATCGGTGTCTAATCCCAAGCTTGCAATAAGAAACTAGCAAGCCACACATGCATACGAAATAGCCGAAATGATGGGGCAATTTGCAACCAAGTCAGCAAGTAAAAATGTATGCATGCAAAATAGCCGAAATGATGGGGTAACTCGCAATAAAAAGCAGCGAGTAAAAATAAAATAAATAGCCGAAATGATTGGGCACCGCGAAAAATAGCCGAAATGATTGGGCAATCGCTACTTTCGCGATATAAAAGCTGAAATGATAGAGCATCGCGGAAAAGAAATAAAGAAAAATGAAATTTATTCCTGATTGATTGATTTAGCGTGCTTGCGCTTTCTAAAAGATAGATCAAAAATATTTGTAACCGCAATCAAGAACGGCGTCACATGAAGCTAGCCGGTGAGTACGGGTCGGTCCACATGGATGTTGTGAATTTCCGATTCGCGCTTACGAGTTAATTCCGAAGGGTGTTCGGATTAATTATTAAATCTAAAAACCTAATTAATCTATACTAATTATCTAGATCTATTCTTGCTAGGGCTAGGTTTAGGGATGATTTGGAAATGCAAGTAAACCTCAACGCTTTCTATACCCGAATGAAGATCTGTGAGGAGTTATGGTAATTATCAATAAAGTGGATTAGATCCGTTCGGGAAGGTGATCCTTCCTCTAGGTTCTTTTCCTTCCTTTAGAGATCCTTACCCTAACCTCCATGGAAAACATCACACCCGGGCCTTTATACTACGGTATCACCGCTACCTCGAGGGATAGAGTGCCGTAGGGAGCGGTATGTGCATGTATGCATGGAGTCCTATTGTAAATATTTGGTGGGTAAGAAAGGGATGAGAGATCTCATCTCTCAAAATCCTTCCCCAAAGCTAACTCTAAACAAGTTCCTAGGGCATGAAATTAAATCTACCTAGGACAAGGAATTTAAATCTACACTAAGGCAAGAAATTAAATTACTTACAGATGCATCCCTCCAATCATCCATACAGGGTTGTCAGATCTGAATTTCTGAATGGAGAAGAAACACCGATGCTCTCTAAAAGATTTCTAAATTTTATTCATTAAAGGGAGGCATAAAGAAAATACAATGGTTAGAGTTCCTATTTATAAAGAATAGGAAACCCTAGGGTTACATTTGTTTCGCATGTCTGAAATTACAAAAATAGCCCTTAGGAAATCTTTTCAGAGCCGCCACGAAATTATGGTAAAAATAAATCTCTCTTTTGTCTTCTTATGGCCGCGGAACCGCGGCAATGGAGCGCTTGGGCCGCGGTTCCGCGGCCCTTTAGTGTGGTCAGCTAACAATTTTTTCTGGGCTTCTTTAGGTTCTTCTGGGCTTTTCATTTCTTTAGTTATTTTTTTCCATTTGGGCTTCTTCATTGATTCCAGATCTCCAGTGAACAATTATGGTGGACTTTAACCGTGGCTTTGAGTCGATGTCTTGAATCCTGCTTTGTGAATTGTTCCTTATGTAGGCTTGATCAAGATTCTCTGTTTGTTGGTTAAAGTCCACATTTTCATCGTCTTTACATCGTTTGCACTGTTTTCTGTCTAAGAACCTGTAACCTGTAACATGTAGCAGACATGCGTCAAAAGCACCTGTTTATTTATAAAAAGAATAAGAATGGGGAATATAATAATGCAATATTCTGGTGTGAACAATGCCCTACAGGTTATATCACATCTATCTCTGTATACAATCTAGAGATGCAAACGAAGAGGGAACCATGGCATCCTACCAAGCTCCATCAGAAAGACAGCCAAGCCTCAACGGTCACATCTGCATCCCAGAAGACCAACAACGGCGTTCCTTCACAGTCAGCAGGATGCAGATGCAATGTCAATGAAAGACCTCATGGTCGAAACAAAGCGGAGTGACGGCAAAATCCCAGCACCACCTCAGCATTCATCTTGTTACACCAGATGCAATGTCTACAACGGCGTTCATTTGCAGTCCAGTAGGAGGCGGATGCAACGTCAACGAAAGACCTCACGGAATGACGGCAAAATCCTAACTCCACCTCAGCATTCGTCTCATTACACCAGACGCAATGTCAACAACGGCGTTTCTTCGCAGTCCAGCAGGATGCAGATGCAGCGCCAACAAAAGACCTCACGGTTGAATTAAAGCGGAGTGACGGCAAAATCCCAACTCCACCTCAGCATTCGTCTCGCTACACCAGACGCGATGTCAACAACGGCGTTCCTCTGCAGTCCAGCAGGATGCAGATGCAGCGCCAACAAAAGACCTCACGGTCGAATCAAAGCGGAGTGACGGCAAAATCCCAGCTCCACCCGACATTCGTCTCGTTACAGCAGACGCGACAATCAAACAACGGAGCCATGGAAAAATCCTTAGTTCCAAGCCTCGACGGTTCACCAGCAACCTAGAGACAACCATGACATTCATCTCGATACAGCAGACGCAATGCCACCAAACGAAGCAAAGGCCAAATTCCTAGCTTCAGGGTCTTGACGACAGCTCATATAAAGCCTGAAAGACAATCGGAGATCATCTCGTACCAGCGCGGAGTGGTCACCACCCCGACGTTCGTCTCGGTACAGCAGACGAGACGTTACCACAGCGTTCTCTCTCCAGCAGGATTCAGACGCGACAATCAAATAATGGAGCCACGGAAAAATCCCTAGTTCCAAACCTCGACGGTTCACCAGCAATCTAGAGGCAACCGCGACATTCGTCTCGATACAGCAGATGCAATGCCAACAAACGAAGCGAAGGCCAAATTCCTAGCTTCAGGGTCTTGACGGAAACTCATATAAAACCTGAAAGACTATCGGAGATCATCCCACACCAGCGTGGAGTGGTTATGACTCATCGGGGCTCTCCAAAATGAGCCTAACCTCAAGTAAAAAGCGGCATGGCAAAATTCCTAACGCTTGCTCTTCCGACGGTCAAACAGCCTGGGAGGATTGCTTGAAGATGTCTTGTCCAGCCCCTGAAGGGATCAGAGACACGACATGTCGCAAGGCTACTCGAAAAAGCAAGATTTCCTATCGAGGAATACATCAGCCAACGCGATGGTACGATGGACAAAACCCTAGTACCACAGACCCTAACGGACTTCTGTTGTAAAGAGCAGAGGTTAACTGCGACGTTAGGATATTCTTGTGAGAAATGCTCGATTCGTCTCGACTCGCGAGGAAATTAGTGTCTTTGCGAGAACTTCTCGATTCGTCTCGACTCGTGAGGAAAAGCCTTAGGCAATGAGGATAAAAACCGGTTTCCTAAGCACTGGGGCCCTGCAAGTCGATCCAAAACGAACTCTTGCATACTATTCATGGGTCACACTCTCCAAAGTCGAATCTCGATAAGGAGGGAAACAACCGCTTACGGGTCCTCTCGACTCGTAAGAGGGAAAATTCTCTTATAAGATCCTTACGACTTATAAGGGAAAACGCACTTAGGAATCCTCACGATTCCTAAGGAGAAAATACACCTACGGGATCCTCTCGACTCGTAGGGAGAGAAGTCTTCATGAGACCCTCGCGGCTCATGAAGTTGAAAAGTCTTAGGCAGCAGATCTGAACCTGCCTCCTAAGCCATCACTACCCTTCGAAGAAGCCAAAAAAAGATGTTCACCCCATCATCTGCCGGCTGTGTTTGTTAAGGTGACATGCTATCAACAAAAGAAAGAAGAAAGAAAAGAGAAGACATAAGACATTGCGAAAGAAATGTATCTTTTATTCATGACTTCAATCGGGTACAAAATACATCATATGAAAGAATAAAAGAATGAATACATTTTACTCAAAATTACAAATGGTATAAAAATTGCTACTGAGAAGGAAGCGTTTTTAGCAAGACCGCTAGCTGCTCTCGCACTTCTTTTAGCGCCTTCTCATGATCAGCCGCCAGGGCCAGCTCCGCTTCAATTTGAGCCCTTTGCTGCAAGCACGATGAAATCTTCTCATCAATTTCCTGCTGAGCAGCTTCCTGACTCTACGCAACCTGCTCACTAAGATCAAGCCTCTTCTTCAGCACCAGCCCATCAGAAATACATCGTTGAAGGTTTTCAAAGATGGTGTTCAGCTGGGCAGCATTTGCTGCAACCTCAGCGCGCAGTTGAACAGATTCAGCGGAAGTCGCCTCACATTCCTTTCGCTTAAGGGTTGCCTCTTGTTCGAAATGGCGAAGGAACGGAACGCTATGCTCAACCCATGCGACCCGCTGGGAGTTCAAAGCCTGAGCCTCAGGGACAGGACGCATAAGCTCGAGCTCGTGCAGGTAGGCCTCAATCTTTGCGGCATTAGTTAACCCAAGACTCGACAACGCCTTCATTATGGAAGTTTACAAGCATCGCCAGCATTAGGTTAACCTCCGCGGCAAAATCCACGGCAGATGTAGGAGTCTCCATGTCGAGCTCCTCGATATAGTCGCTCACCATACGCAGACTATTTGCGGCACCTTTCGAGGACGGACGTCTGGAAAAGGGTCCGGCCGGCATTATGACGCGAGACTCGAACGGGGCTGGAGTCGATATGACCGCTGCAATACAAATCATAGTCAAATGACGGTTCAAGAAGTATAGGAGGTTCATGAACAATGGAATTTACTATACCGGCTGCAGCAGGTGGCAAGGCCAGGAGTACCAGTGGCACAACTGTTCTCTCATCTCCTCCTTCAATCTGTAGTACTGTAATCAAAACAAAGAAGAATCAGAAATGATTTGACTGCCGGTAAAAGAAGGAACATTAACTTAAGGCTGTACTCACCAGTGCCATTAGATGAAGCAATCTCCGATGGGAAAGAGAAGTGCGGGTTCAGCAACTGATACAAATGATCAAGAAGAACTCCTGCGAGATCACGATGATACATGGTCAGTACACGAAAGATACTGTCCCCGACTTAAATTTATCACAAACCCATACCTTCCAGCATTTGAGAAGATATAAGAGAAGATGGAGGGGCGGTCGCCGTCAAAGCGGTAACTGGTGGTGCTTCCTCGGGAGGCACAACCTCAACGCCCACCGCAGCTGCATTCGAAACAAAAGTACTTTCAGAAAAGGTAGAAAAAGGATTGCAGAATAAAATAGAAAGCAATAACCTGAAATTTACCTGGTAAGTCACCGGTCGGGACCACGACAAGGGCAACACTGGATGCAGCGAATGCCTCACCACCCTTCGTGTTCCCGAGCACATCATTACGGATGTTGGCTGGTATAATAACGTCCGGTGGAGAAGCAGTGACCATCGCTACACGCTCCAATGAAACGACAGTGGCTTCGACCACCTGTCTCACAGTCGCCGGGCCGTCCCCAGAAAGATCCATTGGATCTGTATCCAATGCAGATGCCTCTTCCGGAGGAGCAATCACCTGGAGAGCAGGAATCACCAAGGGAAGCTCCGTCGCAGGAACATCAATGGCGTCAACCCCCTCCACACTGATTAGTGCTTCATTGGGGTTATCTACGAAGTCCATAGTCAGGACGCGACTTGGACTCAGCTTCTCTGCCATCGCCGAAGTCCCTGCAAAGTTTGTACGATGATATATATATATATATATATATATATGTATGTATACAAGTAATACAAAATATTACAAAGAGATACATGAACATACTGATGCGCAAGGGAGCTTCTAATATGGCTTGTTCAAGCCGACGCTCCTTCCTGAGGAGGTACGCTCGCCGAGGTTCAAGGGTAGACTCGTGGCCACCGGTCCACAATGAAAGTGCATCGTCGGCGTCGGCTGAGACGGCCTGCTTAAGAGCCCTTTCCCCCCATTCTTCCAGAGGGCCTATGAATAGTCGCCGTATCCACGGAGGGTCTTCGTAAAAGATGACGGTAGGGTAAGGCCTTTTCGGTATCCTTACATTTTCGGATTCGTCTTGTGAGCGTATTATAGCCTCAGCCAATTGTGCGGCTTCCTCGGCAGATGAACCAGGAAAAAAAAGACCGTCTTTCGGTGGATTAGTAACGGTCTTCTTCCCCCGCCTTGATCTAGAGCTAATGATTGCAGAAGATTGCTTCTTTCCCCTGGCCGTATATTTTTTGGGCTGCTTCTCATTTTTGACAGGGAGAGGAGGCTTCTTCAAGACCTTCGCCAAGGAGATATTATCACTAGGGGTAGGTTTTACCTCTGGAACCATTACGGTATCCATCATCGGTCGTTCAAGCGAAGCCTCTGTTGGCAATGAGGCGCGAAGCCTTTCCTCCTCTTCAAAGGTTTTAAGCGAAGCAGCAATGGCTTCTTTTGTAGAGGCACCTGTTAAAATAGGAGGCATCGGTCAAAGTATGATAAAAAAAAAGTGAAATAAACAGCTGAGAGATAAGGATAAAGTATACCTGACTGCGCAAGGACGGCCAATTCCTTTTCGAGGGCAGCCGATTGTTTGGAAGCTTCAATGGCGACCTCCAAATCGGTATCATCAAGCATCCCGAATAAACCCTCGTTGGTCCCATATTCGCTCAAGCCTTCGCTAAACGGAGCAGGGGGCGTCGAGCCTAATATGGTGTCCAAAGAAAGTACTTGCTTCTTCTTCTTCTGAGGACGGACGCCGAGAGCCAATGACATGAGTTTGTGCTTGGTAGACTTCTTTGGACGACGAATCCCAATTTCTTTTCCTACGTCTGAGTCCGGGGACGCGGCAGCCACCTCTTTTTTAGGCGTGCTGGATGGGGGCAACCCGCGCATAGGGCTTAGCACGTGTGGAGGCTCAACTACAGTGACCTCTCTCAGGGGAAGATGAACAATGTTCCGTCGCTTCAGAGGAACATTTAGATCACCAGCCGGCACTGCACCCTTGCGGTCAAGCAACAATCGTTTCTCCTCCCTGATGACGGCGCCCATTGAATGCTGATACCACGCCACGTATGCATTAAGGGCCTTTGGGACACAGCTTGGTTCGCTGATAAAGAAGTTGGACCCTGTGTTCAAGCGCATGAAATGATGCAGTGCGCTCCGCATTCCCTCTTCAGTAGCAGCAGGTTCGACCAAAAAAGCCTCAAGTGGGATGCCCTGATTGTAACCTAATTGCTGGGCGAAGCGATGCGGATTATACCTCATGAATAAAGTCGAGTCATTCATCTTGAATATAAGAAAGCCCGGCCGGATAGAGTACAGATGAAGAATCTCCAGAGCCTTCAAGACGGAGACCCCATCTTTAAATATGTCCTGTAAGGACAGCACCGTTTTCCCTGACTCCTGGCCGACAGTCAAAACTTTATCAGTAAAAGACATGCCAGCCCCAACCGTGCGCGGGCGAAGAAGCAAGCCTCTAGCTTCCCGTTGCGTCGGAGTCACGATAGAAGTGCCAACCAGTTGCATGATCCGAGAGAACCTGCACTTGTCATAAAAACTCGGCCTCTTATGGATGCCAAAGATGCCTAGCACGTGTAACTCGAGAAATGACGTGAAATAATGCATCGAAAAATTTACCGACTGCACCCCTGGCTCAGTGGTATCAGCTGCCAAGCTGAGACCGTGATACATATGGGCTAACCCAGCAATCCCCACAGCTACTGGTATCCCGACAACCATTCGATGCGCATGATAGAAGACGGACGACCTCATGCGGTGAGGGTGCATAGGAAGCGCGAACCAACTCAGCCACAATCCAAGGAACCCTAGAAAGAACGTTTCTTCCTCAATCCCAGGAGCCACCGGATCTGTAAAAGGGATGACCGGGGTATCAGGTAGAAAGAAGGTTTTCTGATCTACCTCCGTCACCAGAAGATTGCCTAAACCCAAGCCGAAGGGGTCGTCAAGACTGGCAAATTTATCGACTTCTTCCTTCAACATTTCCGGGCGAAGAAAATAAGCAATAAAAGCCGTAAAATTAACTCCACGACCTTCGAATGCGAGAGAGAGGTTTTCATACATATTCAATACCTTTATCAAGCTCGAAAATTGATGTTGAATAGCATTCTCGGGAGTAAGACCCATTACCATGGATTTGGTGGCGAAAACATACTCATCCGGGGGAAGCAATTCCTCACAATGTTCCCCCCTAACAGGTAAACCTGAGACCTCTGCAAACTCCTCCAAAGAAATGGAGACTTCTCGATCTGACAGGAGGAAGGTGTGGGTTGGAATATTCCACTGTTCCAGAAATACCCTGACCCACCATGTAGGGGGTGTGGAATATTGAAACAAATAAGCATAAACGGCGGAATACAATCCGAGCTTCATCAACTGTGATTTCTTCACCGATAAGATATACCGGGCCCACTGCAAATACCCGGTTGGGTGACGGGGAGTTAATCCTACATTTTACGGCTGTCCCCAAGGACGCGACTCGCCTTGACATATGCGTCGCCCTAGGATGTCCAAAGCTACCGGCGGCTGCACGGGTATTGCGGCGATAGAAAGCCGAAGGAGACTTTCTGATGTCCAGTTGACCTCCTCCACAGTGTAATTTATCGGAGGCGCATCTGCATAAGCAATCGCTGAAATAGGCTCCGAGGGTGTCGCACAGGAAAAGCTTCGTCGGCCCATGATAATTTGGTCATACCATTTACCCCATAAATGAAGGCTCTTGTGCTCCGGGTCACGGTCTTTTATCAACGCAAAAACTTCACGGTCAACGGGTGCTTCAGGGAACCCGCCTTCTGAGCGAATGAACGGGAAGGAGGCGTCGGAAGACATAATGCCTACGCAAAAAAGAGTGAATTTTCAGCTGCCCATGCTATAAATTAAATTCTATTACAAAATACTATAAGTCCGTGCTGCACTACAATGCAGTTAAAAGGGACAAAAGGGGACCCACAAAATCTGGATGACAATTCATCATTAATAAAACAGCCTCATCATTGGATGAAGCTGTCATTAAAAGAGGAAATCCTCAAGAGATTCTCATTAAATGAGAAATCCATTGGGCAGAGGAGTAAAACTCCCATTGAGAGCAGCGCTCTTTACTAGACAGACATCTGTCAAAGTCTAATAATGAAGGAATAAAATTCCTCAAGAAGATCCTTACTCTGAGAAGATGATCCATCAAAAATAAAATTTTATTTTTAAGATCCATGAACAAACTCTTAAGAGTTCTTCACAAGAGAGTAAAAAATCTACATGTTCAGGAGAGCAAAGCTCTATTAATAAAACCCTAAATGGGTTTTCTTTAGATCAAAGATTTATGAAGAGCAAGGCTCTGTTAATGGGTAAAATCCTAATTTATTAAAAGTTCTTAACTTTACCTAAGTTTTGACAGAGTTTTACTCTTGAAAAAGCTTTAAACAGGAGAGCTATGCTCTGTGGCAGAATGAAATTCTCAGAAGTGAAAATTCTTAAGAAGAAGATGAAAATCATCTAAGGGACCAAAGGTCCTATTTATAGGCATTGAAACGCCTCTTCAATTTCTGAGTTGATCCAAGGGCGCGGATGTCGCCACCGTTGCACTCACATGTGGGCCACGTGAGCGCAACGGTAGGGGGCATTTGTTTCCCCCAACCAGAGCAAACCTCTGTTTCAAAATTCAAAATTTAAATTGAAGCAACGCTTCAGATTCTGCGCGCTGCACGCCACGTGTCAAACACAAGTGCGCTAGCGCAGTTGCGCTGCGCTCTGCGCTGCGTGCCACGTATCAAACACGGGTGCGCTAGCGCAGTTGCGCTGCGCTCTGCACTGCGTGCCACGTGTCAAACACGGGTGCGCTATCACAGTTGCGTTGCGCTCTGCATTGCGCGCCAAGTATCGAACGTAGGTGCGCTAGTGCAAGGTGCTCCAGCGCTGGAATTAAATATTCCCCCACCGTCAGATCAAAAGATCTACTAATAATAAATTATTAATTAATCAGAACTAAAATTCTGTTATGGAAAGATTTTTTCAATCTTATTAAAACAAGAAGATTATCTTCTATAAAACAGAAGCCTTAGGATCAAAGATCCAACGGTGGGAAATATTCCCAAATCAGTCAGAGAAAGATCTCTTAAACTGATTCAACAAATCATTTGGCCCTATATAAAGGCCCCTAGACTTCAAGTCTAAAATATAAAGAAAAGAGAGAGAAAAACCCTCTGCAAAAGAAGAGAAAGCTCTTAGAAAAAAAAGATTTTTCTTCATCTTCAAGGTAAAAATATAACCATGTTTTTGAACAATAGAGATGAAACCATCACGTAAAAAGAAGAACCATCTTCTAAAAAGATCTTAGATCTATAAAAAGACTAAGGTCTTTAATTTAAAAGAAAGGATCAAAAAGATCTGATCATAAAAAGATTAAAATAAGTATTTTACTTCATTCACAGGTCTTTTGATCTATAAAAGCAGAGCCTTTTATAAAAAGAAAGAACTTTTGTTATTGGATCTTAAGGAAAAAGCCTCCTTTGAAGAACATAAATTTGTTCTTTGATCTTAAAGTTGATCAGATGCGCTTTGCGCTATTGAAAAGTTCCTTGCACTCATGAATTGCGCCCTTGCGCTCATTGGACCGGCGCTTAGCGCCAAAATCTGCCACGTGTCAATCAGAGACACAATCTGCGCTTTGCGCTTCTAAAACAGAGCACTGCGCTCATGGGCTGGCGCTCAGCGCCAAGTGCGCCACGTGTCACTCACTGGTGCGCCAACAGACTAGCGCAATGCGCTCATAAATTAAAAGCGCAATGCGCTAACAAACTAGCGCTTAGTGCTAAGCGCGACACGTGTTCTCTTCGTGTGCACTACCTGACAGAAGCGCAATGCGCTATTTGACTGGCGCAAAGCGCCTGGCGCGTCACGTGGTGCACTGTCAGAACAAACTTTGTTTCTGATGAATGCTATGTTAGTGTATATGCCCTAGAGGCCATTACTGTATCATACTAGTTTGTATATTACTTGATGGAAGCTTGGGATATTCACAGTTGTATAGACAATCTTGCTCAAAATGGTAGTATGCTACTTGGTTTGTATCTACTTCAATATGTGCATGTGTTTCTTTTAGCATATCGCTTATACATATTAGTAGAGCTCTTATGATCTTTGCTTGATTACCAGCGTTGTGATGGCAGTCACACTTATGGGGGCTGGGTAATCTATAAGCACATCCTTATACAGGTCCCTAGTCGTAGGACTATCGAGACAGGGCATCGATACTCCGGAGTAGACTAGCGTATGCGCTTCTCATCCCAGCAGAGAAGATAGTCTGTCCCACAGCCATCAGTACGTCGTACTGGAGATAGTATGCGGGTGCTCGTTAGGTTACGAGTACACTGGACAGGACTTGTCGGGAACTTTTTGTTGGAATTATACCTATCGTCAGTTATCAATTCCCAGGTGACATGAGTACAGCTTAGTCCGCTGACTTGACACTGTCACTTCGCCTCGAGTGTGTTCCCATTGTACTTAGATTACTACCCTACCACGGCTCAAAGGAGTCATGCAAACAGGTAGTAGTTGGGTGCAGTCCCGAAGCACTTGGAGGCAGTGACGGTTAGACAGGATTCGTCTCTCCCGGTATTGGGGGTTGATATTGCGCTGTGTCTAGGAGAGCCATTGCACAAGTAGTCCCAAGCCAGGGTAAGCGAGATATACTGGTAGGTTTCCAGTGTTATCTCAGGGTGTTCTGGGCTACACTCCGACACGACTTGTACCGCTATTAGGGGACTGACGTTTACCACCCCCTAGGCCCACCATGCGATATTCTCAGACGAACGGACCGGACTGTACGGAGATTGTCACATACAGGCTCAGTAGGAGTTCGGATGGGTTTACCTCATCGGCCTTCTTATCGACATCTACCTGGGGACTGTTATGTACAGCTAGTGCCGCTTGCGGTCTGTGGTTAAACCCACTGGCAGCGTAGTGTCGAGTCTTTAGAGTCCCACACAGAGAGTTTCCCTGCACTGAGCGAAACGTGTAGAGGCCGTATGGTTTTACGGCAGGGCTACTATCACTTACGTACACTTGTGTGCGTATGCTGTTCGGGCAGGCAATACTAGTGGGCTTTGGTTTAAGCCGGATCCTAGTATTGCTCGGATGGATTTGTTTTGTCTTCTGTGCATTCGCATTCTACGGAATGCGGATGCGGGTGTGTATGCACAGTTTTGAGGAGCGAAGAAGGAGGAGGTGCCTCATTAGGGTTTTGATAGTTGATTCGGTCAAAACTATAATGAGGCGGACTCATTAGGGTTTTGGCAGTTCGTTCGGTCAAAACCATTATGAGCCGGTGACATTATTTACTAATCTTTTTAGTGATAATTATGTGATGGCTAATTGCTTTGACCATTTGACCATACTTGACTTTGTTGACCGTTTGACCAAAGTTGACTTATACCTTCATGAGAGGTCTAGAGTTTTCTTTGCTTTTCTTCTTCTTTAATTGATATGAAAATGGTCAAGTCAATTGTTGCCATCAACTTTATCATGAAAAGATTAGTCATGATGAGGTTTATGTATTATTGCAACCATGGTTCATTTTCTTTGGTTCACAATTCATTTCTCATTCTCTCTCTTGAAAAAGAAATGAGAAAGCTCCATGGTTGCTAGCTTCATCTTCCTCCTCTTGAAAATTCCTTTGATATCATGTGTTGAGAGAAAAAGGATCCAAATAGATAAACACTTCAATCTACCTCTTCTACACATCCTAGGACATCAAGACTAGCGATCTTGTTGCCCTAGTTGCCTCGGCTCGAGGTGGAGCTCGGAGCACAACTCTCAGGTGGATCGTCTTCGACTCAAGAAGGCCGCGGAGGTGACCAAGATCCGGATCGATCCTCGGAGCGTGGATAGACGAGCGGGACAGCGGAATGAAGACCCGAAGGACCGGTATCGTGAGGTATAATCTCTATGGCATAGTAGATAGTACCTCTAGTAGTTTGCTAGTTTGTAGTTTAGCAAAGATCCTTCTTTTAGTCTATGTTGTCTTTGCGCCAATAATTGTTTTTCGCAGTTTCCGCCTCCCCGTAAGAACCGGGGTGAGCAACGTGGACTTACAGTGGTATCAGAGCCTAGCTAAACAAAAACTTGCTTATTAGCAAAGTATTTAGAATTTCGATCTGAAAAAATTCGCAAAACACGTCCGGAAAAACCATGTTTCTGCCGATTTTTTATACTGCTCTAAAAATAATTTAACATACATGAAAATTCGGCTCAGGGTTTTCTAAAAACACCCACCAAAAACGATCCGTTGACTCGGTCAAAGCGCCGCGGATCCGCGGCAAGAACAAGCTTCATGCCGCGGATCCGCGGCCGAGCTGACTCGGCCGTGGAACGTTTTTGGTGCAGTGTACTTATTTGGATGTTTTGGGATTTTTAGTATAGTTTGTTTCTGTCCAGATTGTCCAGAGAACAAATTTGTTTTTGGGGTGGTTACAAATCCGTATTTTGATCGAAATTCCTTAGACTTTGGCTAATGGATATTATCTGTGATGTGATATATGTATTGAACTTCTGCTAATCACTATACGTCGATTAGTGGGGGTTATGCATATCTATGATCTGTAATGTTGATGGTTTGTGTATATGAACTCGTTGGATTGTCGCGGATGAATAGCCAGGTGGATGTGCGATGAGAGTATTCTTTTTCTTTCATTCAATGTAAAATTTGTAATTGATGTAATATTATTTTATGGCCGCACATCCGGGATGAGGTTGTAGCCGCCATTGTATAATTTCTTTTACTGTTTTTGCTCCTAGGATAGACCCAAGGTGGGGTGCATAAACTACCAGGTATCTCAAAGTGCCGAGTGGCCTACTCACGTTGTTGAGGGAGGTTGCTTCGCTTCGGATACTTGGCGGGTAGTTTGCCGCACCCGTAGGGGTCTAGGGTGGGGTATTGGCTATTCATCGCGACCGTGTAATCCTCTTTTCGTTGCAGGCTCGAACGAATCGCGGATTCCTAGTATATCCAAAGTGTTCATCTGTGACCTGGAATGGCTATCATTGCATCTGACGAATGTATATATCTATATATGTTATCTATTTAGGCGTTGCTTATGTTTTGCATCCGCACTAGTCCAGCCCCCGCTCTGCTGTTAGTTAAGTAACCTAACGGGTGATGACGGGACCCCGTGGCGAATGCGGATGGCATAAGCGTACGTCATATTTTCGTTGTTTTCTGCAATGGTAGGACTAAACGATGGGACGCATTAAAATTAATGCAAGAAAATAAACCAAGTAAAAGTCGTTGGAACACTTTCAAAACCACTCGGTTCTTTTCAAAAACCAACTTTTAAACGCGGAGCTTGAACCACTCCTTTTTAAAAGCTATCTCGTTCCATCGATTATATCAAGTTCACTACGTTCACGGTTTCGCCAAAACCATTCGTAGCCCTCCGTCATTTCATATGGATAGTCAATAGTATTCAAGCTATGTTTGTTGGCCAAAGTCAAGGCATAGTGTTTGGTAGCTATTGGGTATTCATATGCAGGATAGATAGATGCGTTAGTTTGGGACAGTCGTACTGCCTTGTTGTCCAAAGTCAAGGATGGGTACGGGTGGGTTCAAATTAACCTGGAGAATGACGGGTAGAACTTGACATGTGACTTATGATTTGTTGGCCAAAGTCAAGGTCATAAGAGCATGGGGCAAAAATCCACATCGGGAGTTTCTAAAGAAACTGAAACTTGCTAGCGTTGCATACCATTTGGAGTGTGATGATTCTGGTAGGATTCCTTCAGTTTTGTCACGCGATGATATTTGGATCCCGATCCTACTGTGAGTATATGCTACTCCTCGGGAACTTTCTCACTTAACGATCAATGCTATAAACCAAGTAGGTGTCTAGAAAGGTGTTAGCGGGGCTACGCCCCCGGGAAAAGAGGTTACTTAATTAAGGAACTTCGCGAAAGCATTGGAAAACCTCCCTCGAAGTACTGACACTGGCCTGGCTGAACGGTTAAGCAAGTATTGTACGGTGAGATTGATCCCGACTAATTCTTCCTTTATAGTTTGAGAAGGGATTCGAGAGACAGTGGGAGCCATCCTGTTTAGATAAATTAAAAACCAATCTAAACATGCAAGAGCATCATGCTGAGTGTTTTCTTCTCTCTCTCTTAATTGCAGCGACCCAATGACCACACCTAGGTTACATCTAGATAATAAAATGACTGAATCTGACTATTATGACTGGCAAAGGTCTGTCCAGATGTCCATTGCCCATGACAAGCTGGGACACCTCTTAACTTATCCAACCCCTGCCATCTCAGGTCCAGTTTCCCCTGTCACGGATATTGATATCCGAAGGACATCGGAAAAAGACTGTGCGAAAGCCAAGTGCCTCATGTTAGCCTCAGTTGATGGTGCATACAAGGGGCAGCACGAGAAGATGGACTTAGTTTCTATCTTTAACAAAGATTTATATGGAGAGCAATCTCGTATCGCAAGATATGAGACCTCGAACGAATTTCTTCCAGCGAGGTTGGCTATCAGGTCATCTGTAGGGGGCAACGTCCTTACAGAGACCAGCTATTTTGAGCTCACGGACCTGAAGACTACGTTGAAGAACGGGTCAGATGCTGACTTGATTCTACAGTCTCTACCTTCTACCCTGAAAGAAACCAGGAAAGTAGAAGGAAAGGGAAGGGCAAAAGTTTCAGGACTGGATGTAGTAAAAGAGGGACGTTTCTATTGTTACGGGAATGAACATTGGCAGAAAGATTGCAGGGCTAGCAAACCCAGTAGCCAGGATTCGAAGCATGTTGTGGCTTCGGCTTCGGGTGTGTTTGTAATAGAGAACAGTATGTCAGTTAACCCTACTTTCTGGGTATTGGATACCGGATCAGGATCTCACATCTGTAATTCGTTACAGGCTCTAAGAAACCGTAGGGTTATCAAGATAGGTGATATGACTCTCATGGTTGCTAACGGAATGAGCATGTACACTGAATCCGTAGGGGAATATCATCTTGGACTGACAACTGGGCAGATATTGATTCTGCGTGACTGTTTTTATGTACCAGGTGCGACTTGTAATATCATATCTGTATCCTTACTTTCTAAGGAAGGATATGATTTTACTTTTGTAAGCGATGTGGTCAACATCCACCTAAATCAAGTTCTGATTGGGTCAGGTACATTAAAAAACAGGATATACGTATTGAATCAAGCTCAGATTTTCAGTGTCCAGAACACACTTAAAAGAAAGTCTCCGGAATTAAATCAGGCTTTCTTATGGCTTTATAGACTGGGTCACATTAATGAGACACGGTTAACAAAGTTACATAAAGAAGGATACTTGGATCCGTTCGAGTACTAGTCTTATGCCACTTGTGAATCTTGTTTCATGGGAAAGATGACAAAGACTCCATTCACTGGACACGGAGAAAGAGCAAGCGAGCTCTTGGGACTCATACACAGTGACGTGTATGGTCCAATGTCTACACATGCGCGAAGTGGTTATTCATACTTCATTACTTTCATAGATGATTTCTCTAGTTATGGACATGTCTTCCTGATGAAGCATAAATCCGAGACCTTTGAGAAATTTCAGGAATACAAGAATGAAGTTGAAAAACAAACAGGCAAAAGTATAAAAACACTGAGATCTAATCGAGGTGGTGAATACTTGAGTGCCGAGTTTCTGGACTACTTAAAAGAGAATGGAATTCTCTCTCAGCTTACTCCTCCATACACACCACAACACAACGGTGTATCGGAAAGGCGGAATCGAACCCTATTGGATATGGTTCGTTCCATGATGAGTAAGGCTGAATTACCGCGATCTTTCTGGAATTATGCGCTAGAATCAGCTGCATACCTTTTGAACCGAGTTCCAACTAAGACTGTGCCTACTATACCATATCAGATGTGGTGTGGGAAGAAACCCTATCTTAAGCACATTAAGACATGGGTATGTCCAGCTTTTATCAAAAAGCAGCATGCGGACAAACTCGAGGCACGCTCAGTACAGTGTAAGTTTGTGGGATACCCAAAGAACTCCAAGGGGTATCTTTTCTATTACGCAGAGGAACAAAAGGTTTTTGTTTCTCGTCATGCCCGCTTCTTGGAAACTGAGTTTTTGGAAAACCAGATAAGTGGGAGCGCAATAGAACTGGAAGAAATTCCAGAACCACGAGCTATTACTGAAACCTTAGTGGAACCAGAAGGTTCAGGAGAACTGGACATCCCAGCGCCACTCCGCAGGAGTAGTAGGCAGTCTCATCCGCCCGAGAGATACTACGGTTTTCTCATAGACGGGGATAGAGAGGATTGCACTATTGATTATGGTGAGCCTACTAGCTTCCAGCAAGCCATTCAGAGTGGTGACTCGGTAAAATGGCTGGATGCAATGCGGACCGAGATGGAGTCCATGTACACCAATAAAGTTTGGACTTTGGACTTTGATCCAGAAGGGGTAAGACCCGTAGGCTGCAAATGGATCTTCAGAAAGAAGATTGGTGTGGATGGGCAGGTTGAAACCTATAAAGCTAGAGTTGTTGCAAAGGGTTTTCGTCAAAGACCTGGTTTGGACTATGACGAGACCTTTTCTCCAGTAGCTATGCTCAAATTCATTCGGATCCTTCTTGCCATTGCTGCTTTCCACGATTATGAAATCTGGCAGATGGACGTAAAGACGGCTTTCCTGAATGGAAATTTAGAAGAGTGCGTCTATATGGATCAGTCGGAGGGATTCATTCAGAGTGGGAGCAGCGGTAAAGTGTGCAAGTTGCTTAAGTCCATCTATGGACTGAAGCAGGTATCGCGGAGTTGGAACGTCTGCTTCGATGATACTGTCAAAGAATTCGACTTTATCAAAAACCTAGATGAACCATGCATTTACAGTAAGATTGTAGGGAGAACTGTGGTATTCCTCGTCTTGTACGTGGATGACATTCTCCTAATAGGAAATGATATTCCTATGCTACAGTCGGTCAAAGGATTCTTGTCACAGAGGTTCTCCATGAAGGACCTGGGCGATGCCAACTACATTCTGGGGATCCAGATCTATCGTGATAGATCTAAGAGGATGTTGGGACTTTCGCAGTCCAGGTACATTGACACCATACTGAAACGATTCAGTATGGAAGATTCCAAGCGCGGTAATGTACCGGCTTGTCACGGGATCACCCTCTCCAAAGAGATGTCTCCCAAGACTGATTTGGAAAGGGATCGCATGTCTATTAAACCCTACGCTTCTGCGGTAGGCTCTAAATGTATGCGATGTTATGTACCAGACGAGATGTAGCATACGCATTGAGCGTTGTAAGCCGGTATCATTCAGACCCAGGGGAGAAACACTGGATAGCAGTAAAGAACATTCTCAAGTACCTGAGAACGACTAAGGAGATGTTCTTGGTGTATGGCGGAAAAGACCTCCAGATCGAGGCCTTTGCTGACTCCAGCTTCCAGAGTGATAAGGATGGCTCCAAGTCCATGTCGGGTTATGTCTTTACCCTCACTGGAGGGGCGGTTTGCTGGAAGAGTTCCAAGCAGGAAACCGTTGCTGACTCAACTATGGAAGCGGAGTACATAGCTGCTTGCGATGCCGCAAAGGAAGCTGTCTGGATGAAGAAGTTCCTCACGGAGCTTCAGGTGGTTCCTACCATTATTGATCCAATACCGCTGTATTGTGACAACAACGGCGCTATAGCTTTAGCGAAGGAACCCACGTCCCATCAGAAGTCCAGGAATATTTTGAGGCGGTACCACCTGATCAGGGAGATCGAGGTGAAGAGAGTAGATTCGGAGAATAACATTGCAGATCCACTCACGAAGGCCCTACCGCAGACTCAGTTCGAGAGGCTGATCGAGATGATAGGTCTTCGATACGCCAGTACATGGCCTTAGTGCAAGTGGGAGATTGTTAGTGTATATGCCCTAGAGGCCATTACTGTATCATACTAGTTTGTATATTGCTTGATGGAAGCTTGGGATATTTACAGTTTTATAGACAATCATGCTCAAAATGGTAGTATGCTACTTGGTTTGTATGTACTTCAATATGTGCATGTGTTTCTTTTAGCATATCGCTTATACATATTAGTAGAGCCCTTAGGATCTTTGCTTGATTACCAGCGTTGTGATGGCAGTCACACTTGTGGGGGCTGGGTAATCTATAAGCACATCCTTATACAGGTCCCTAGTGGTAGGACTATCGAGACAGGGCATCTATACTCCGGAGTAGACTAGCGTATGCGCTTCTCATCCCAGCAGGAGAGATGGTCTGTCCCACAGCCATCAGTATGTCGTACTGGAGATAGTATTCGGATGCTCGTTAGGTTACGAGTACACTGGACAGGACTCGTCGGGAACTGTTGGTTGGTATTATACCTATCGTCAGTTATCAGTTCCCAGGTGACATGAGTACAGCTTAGTCCGCTGACTTGACACTGTCACTTCGCCTCGAGTGTGTTCCCACTGTACTTAGATTACTACCCTATCATGGCTCAAAGTTGTCGTGCAAACATATAGTAGTTGGGTGCAGTCCCGAAGCACTTGGAGGCAGTGACGGTTAGACAGGATTCGTCTCTCCCGTTATTTGGGGTTGATATCGCGCTGTGTCTAGGAGAGCCATTACACAAGTAGTCGCTGGCCAGGGCAAGCGAGATATACTGGTAGGTTTCCAGTGTTATCTCAGGGTGTTCTGGGCTACACTTCGACACGACTTGTACCGCTATTAGGGGACTAACGTTTACCACCCCCGTAGGCCCGCCATGCGATATTCTCAGATGAACGGACCGGACTGTACAAAGATTGTTACATACAGGCTCAGTAGGAGTTCGGATGGGTTTACCTCATCGGCATTCTTATCGACATCTACCTCGGGACCGTTACATACAGGTAGTGCCACTTGCGGTCTGTGGTTAAACCCATCGCCAGCGTAGTGTCGAGTCTTTAGAGTCCCACACAAAGAGTTTCCCTGCACTGAGAGAAACGTGTAGAGGCCGTATGGTTTTACGGCAGGGCTACGGTCACTTACGTACACTTGTGTGCGTATGCTGTTCGGGCAGGCAATACTAGTGGGCTTTGGTTTAAGCCGGATCCTAGTATTGCATGGATGGATTTGTTTTGTATTCTGTGCATTCGCATTCTACGGAATGCGGATGCGGGTGTGTATGCACAGTTTTGAGGAGCGAAGAAGGAGGAGGTGCCTCATTAGGGTTTTGACAGTTAATTCGGTCAAAACCATAATGAGACGGACTCATTAGGGTTTTGGCAGTTCGTTCGGTCAAAACCATTATGAGCCGGGGACATTATTTACTAATCTTTTTAGTGATAATTATGTGATGGCTAATTGCTTTGACCATTTGACCATACTTGACTTTGTTGACCGTTTGACCAAAGTTGACTTGGACCTTCATGAGAGGTCTAGAATTTTCTTTGCTTTTCTTTTTCTTTAATTGATATGAAAATGGTCAAGTCAATTGTTGCTATCAACTTTATCATGAAAAGATTAGTCATGATGAGGTTTATGTATTATTGCAACCATGGTTCATTTTCTTTGGTTCACAATTCATTTCTCATTCTCTCTCTTGAAAAAAAAATGAGAAAGCTCCATGGTTGCTAGCTTCATCTTCCTCCTCTTGAAAATTCCTTTGATCTCATGTGTTGAGAGAAAAAGGATCCAAATAGACAAACACTTCCATCTACCTCTTCTATGTAGGGTTGCTAGGCACGCGCACAAGGGTCTACGAGGCATCAACCATGCCCGATTAAAAAATTAGCCATGCCGAAAAACCCGAATACGGATCTTTAAACTAGGGTTTAGGCGAAAACGAACATGCTAAACACTTTAACACTAAGTGAGAGGGATTACAACCTTTGTAGATCCGGTCCTTCACTTCATTAGCTCCGTGTTGAAGTCCCTTCACTGCGATCATCGTGTTCCGGACTCTCGAGAGGTTCCACGAAGAGAAAGATGCAGTCTTGCTTCCGATCTTCGATACAAAGATGATCTACCTTGAAGTTTCAATAACACAAGCTAACACTCATAAAATGATGTGAACACCCTCATCTAAATGGCAAGGGAAGATGAGGATGATGAAGTAGGATTTTTGCTCTCTTTTATTTTCTCATTCTCACTCATATTCATCACTTGGAAAAAAGCTAGTAAGCTTTTTCCATGAAAAGTAGAAGGAAGAAGAAGAAGAAGAAGAAGAATGAATGAATTATCATTTGTGATGAATAATAAAAAGTTATCATAATCATTTATGCAACCATGGTTGTAGTAACCATTGTAGAGAGTTTACTAGGGTTAGGGTTTGGGTTGGGTTAAAGGGTGAGTCACAAAAAAATATCTATCATAATATCTTAACAAAGACAAAGTAAAACCATCTAGAAACATCTAGAAATCATTAACCCAAATCAAACCCTAATCTTGTTTAAACTCCTCTAAACATGTTGCATTAATAATTATAACATGTTACAATATTATATATCACATATACAATATTTATTGTAACAAAATAAAATAATACATTTAACATATATCGCATATATATTAATGTATTACCCGAGTGAGAAAAATAATCTTTTAGTGAGCAAATATTAGTTAATGTAATTTAATATATCATATATATTATTATACATTAAATTATCGAATCAACACTTGATCCGACAATCCGGCTATATCGCATATAACCGACTAATATTTATCCGTACCGATTCATCGAATCAACACTTGATCCGATGACCCGGCTGATATCAAATATCGCGAGAATAGAATACGATATCTCATATCGCATTATCCTCGGTCCCGCACATATCACATATGTGCTCCTACTCCGTTTTGCCTGAGCCAAGAAACCTCTGTGTAGGACTCTAAAGAATCGTCAATACGCCGGCAGTAGGTGATGATCATATCAAACACCCACAAGCTGCAAGCGGTCAGCTAAACGTAACAGCTACCCAGGTATTGAGCGCTCAGAAGATCAACAAGCAAGCCTGTATATTCTCCTGGGAATCCAAACAGTAACACTCCCATACAGTCCGGTCTCGTCGTCTGATATGTCGCATATCTCGCCTAGGGGTGGTAAACGTCAGACCCCAGTAGCTCGATAAGTCGTGTCGATATAAGGTCTATAACAGTTCGAGAAACTACTGATAACACTTACCAGTAAATCTCAGCAACCCTGGCCAAGGATTTCCGGTTATAGCCAATCGAACACAGCACAACATCAACTCCCTATACCGGGAGAGACGAATCCCCTCCTATCGCTCATTGCCTCCATGTGATTCGGGACTGTACCCAAAAGCCACCTTTTTGCACGCCCTCTTGGACGTGGTATGATGGAAATCAAAGCACAGTGGGAATCACACAAGACTCTATGACGATCTCGGGTCAACAGACTACTCTGTACCAGTGTCACCAGAGAACTGCCATCTGACGTGAGGTATAATACCATCTGGGAGTTCTCGGCGAGTCCGTCCAGTGTACCCAGTCTCCACTGAGCACCCGTACACCATCCTTGATGTCAAACACCGATGGATATGGGATCATCCATCGCCCATCATATGGGTCAAGATGCGTATACGCTAGTCTACTCTGGTGTATCGATGCCCTGTCTCGATACACCCTCGACTAGGAACAGTTATAGGATGTACTCATCGACTACCGTGGCCCCACTAGTATGATCTCATCATAGTCCCAGTAGTCGAGTACATATCCTAAGGATTTTATCAACATGTAACATAGAGACAATCAGAGTACATGTTAAGATAAAGTACAACCAGATAGCGTACTATCATGTCGAGCAAGAAAGTCCTCCCTATATATGTCCAAGCATCCATTACAATATACATCGTATGTACAGTAATGGACTCTAGGGCATACATATAACTAACATTCTACACATCCTAGGACATCAAGACCAGCGATCTTGTTGCCCTAGTTGCCTCGGCTCGAGGTAGAGCTTGGAGCACAACTCTCAGGTGGATCGTCTTCAACTCAAGAAGGCCGCGGAGGTGACCAAGATCCGGATCGATCCTCTGAGCGTGGATGGACGAGCGGGACAGTGGAATGAAGACCCGAAGGACCGGTATCGTGAGGTATAATCTCTATGGCATAGTAGATAGCACCTCTAGTAGTTTGCTAGTTTGTAGTTTAGCAAAGATCCTTCTTTTAGTCCATATTGCCTTTGCGCCAAAAATTGTTTTTCGCCGTTTCCGCCTCCCCGTAAGAACCGGGGTGAGCAACGTGGACTTACATGCTATGCATTCAAAACAAGAAAAAATATGTCAGAACCCAATTCTCATCATTATTAAAATGGCTAAGCCCAAATAGAGGCTCAATAGCCAGAACAATAAAATGTTAAATATTTATTGGACTTAGCCCAAGATTGGCCATAAGTCCTCAACCCATATCAACTGAGCCCATATGCTCATAAACCTTTTAACAGACTTTAGTCCCAAACTAGACTCTAGATCTCCCAACCAAAATTGGTTCAAGGGTACATCTCTGAACTCTTCTGATATTTGTCGTTGTAATCCTTCAACGTCTTCAGAGAGGTGACGGGTCCCGACAGCCATACATTCCACAGACTATGATGTCTTTAAACTGGACTGTGGGGTCCTTAAACTCATGGACTACGATGTCCTTAAATTGGACTGTGGAGTCCTTAAACCCATGGACTACGATGTCCTTAACCTGGACTGTGGGGTCCTTAAGCCCATGGACTATGATGTCATTAACCTTGGACCACCATGTCCTTAAACTGGTAATCGACCACAATGTCCCTAAACTAAACAATAGAGTTCAAATGCTTTTTTGTTGGATTTAAATGATCCTGTTAAGTTGATCTTAGTCTAAAATTAGACTAATGTGTCCTTAACAAACGTTGAGTCGATCTTAGTCTAAAATTAGACTAATGTATCCTTAACGAACGTTTAAGTTGATCTTACTCTCAAATGAGATTAACGTATCCTTAAACCCAAACCAAAACCCAAATCTAAGAAAATACGAATTTGGACTAATCCACGCCCTACGGGCGACAATATAAATTAGTCTCCGTATACAATCCACAGGCAACCACAAACAAAACAAACACCCACGACACGAAGTGACCATCTGGAGAAGGAGAAAGTTGTTGCCGCGATGCGGTAACGTAATTAACTGCAGGGGCTTGCGCCTGAAGAGCGTCCCCATAATCAAAAACCCCTCAAACAAGGGGGAATCTGACGAAGTCTGCTACATCGGCCGCATCCGTTTAAACCTTCGATACATGGTGCCATAAATCAACTTGGCTTCTTCGGAGAGGTGGACGGATAGCACCAATTAGCATCTGTCCCGAAATTCAGGCTAGACGTCCGCCGCGTCTTTCGGAGGGGAACAAACACTTTCATGGTATTAGAGCCAAAGCTTGAAGATTAGACGATGTTTAAAGAATTACGAAACCGAAACAACTCCGAAACCGGAAACCCAAATACTTAGTTTCTGCCGAATTTTAAATGTTCTTTGAAAAAATTTTAAACAACTGCATAATTTTGCACGTGATGTAACTAGAACACCATAGAAATTCGAGACCTAAATTCCAATTTTAACCCGGCGAAAATCATCAAAAAACCGGCCCGGCCGGTTTACTGTTCATGTTTGGGTCTGGAATTTTTTTGGTGTTCTGTAGGCTTGGTTTTGGGGTTTCAGGTTATGTTTGATTAGCCCAAAATTGCATGTGATGTTAATTTTGTTAAGGGGCTAATACGGAGTGTTTCGTAGTCGTAATTTTTACATCGTTCCGGGTTTAAATTTGTTATGTGATACAATATTTGGAATACACATTTAAATTAGTTTTGTGAAAACTAGTTTGTTTGTAAATCTAGCATGTTAGTCTCTTTTGTTCGATTGCCACAAAGTTTCGATTCGGATAGAAACTCCGTCGCAATCGCGTATCGTACTTGAATACTCGCCAAAACACTTTACAAGGTAGCCATGCCCCATAGCCCCGACCAAGTGACTTTAGGAGAACCCTGTTGGAGATAGTGCCCTCAGAGTCAATTATTGGATCACAGACACGTGATTGCAATGATTGAGGGAGGACCTATCCCGGTAGGACAGTCTTACTCGAGATGATAGTATGCTATCTGGTTTACCTTTATCATCGTGTACTGCTTTAGGTGACCTGACAGGTCGCTATTGCACGTTGATAGAGCCCCTAGGATTCTTGCTTAACTACCGGCAGTATGAGGGCGATCATATACGTGGGAGCTGGTAGTCTATAAGCACATCCTTAAAAGGTCCCTAGTCGTGGGAGTTTCGAGACTGGGCATCGATACTCCAGAGTAGACTAGTGTATACAGTCGAGACCCCGACGAGGGGCGGTGGCCGGTCTCACAAGCCACTGGTGTCAGTTGGTTCACCTAAGATGTATACAGGTGCTCATTGGGTTATGAGTACACCGGACAGGACTCGCCGGGAACATGCTAGTTGGTCTTATACCTGACGTCAGATAGAAGTTCCCTGGTGACATGTGTACAGGTTAGTTCATCGACCTGGGGATCGTCATTTGTCTCGTGTGAGTTCCCACTGTACTTTGATTACTACCCTACCACGGCTCAAAGGAGTCGTGCAAACAGGTTTTAGTTGGGTACAGTCCCGAGCCACATGGAGGCAGTGAGCGGATCTTCAGGGGTTCGTCTCTCCCGGTATTGGGAGTGAGGTCGCGCTGTGTCTAGGAGAGCCATTACGCAAAGCCCTCGGCCGAGGCAGGAGATTTACTGGTAGGTATTCCAGTAGTATCTCAGGGCGTTCTCGGCTACACTCCGACACGACTTGTACCGCTTTTGGGGGTCTGACTTTTACCAACCCCCTAGGCCCGACATGCGATGCTCATAGACGAACGGACCGGACTGTACGGATATTGTCACTGACAGGCTCAGTAGGGTGTCAGGATGAGTTCGCTCATCGACCTCCCTTTTGCTCAATAGCTGGTGGCCCATCACGTATTGGCTAATACCTCTGACGTGCTAGTGGTTAAATCCACAGCCATAGTATTGATTAGTCTTTAGAGTCCACCACACTTACAGTTACTCAAGCTTTCGGGCGAAACGCTGTAGAGACCGTATGGAGATATGGCAGGGTCCAATCAGATACGTGCGGTATTGCACGGATCAGGATCGGACGGTTTGTACTAGTGGCCGTATAGTTATATGGCAGGGTTCGATCTGATACGTGCGGTATTGCACGGATCAGGATCGAACGGATATTACTAGCCGGCTTTGTCTTAAGCCGGTCCTAGTTTAGTACAGTGTAGATTTTGTCTCATTGCATTTGTATCCGGTCGGAATACAGATGCGGGTGTGTATGCATAGTATCGGGGTTTTCCTGTAATTTATTACGGGACCAGTTTTCTGGAGTTGCCAGTTTGCATTCCGTTCCGGCCGGTTTTCCTTTGTTCTTTCCCGGCCGGACTTTTTGATGGAGGGTGTTATTTGCAATTGTGCAAATAACATTTATGGAAGGGGTTTCTTGCTATTGTGTTGATTATGATAGGATATGCATCTTATTCTTTCATGATGGTGCATTTATGTGATTGGAGGTGTAAGCATGGTTGATGTTTTCTTGTCTTTGGATGTGGTCACCTCCCTTTGATCTCCTACACTAACCTCCCTTCTTGAGTTGCTTTATCCCTCCACCATTCTCTTATTGTAAAGGCCGGCCACACATTTTGAAGAGAGGGGGGAAAAATGAGAGAGGTTCATATTTCATTTGGTGTTGGAAATTAATCACATCATCTCATTTTTCCATTGCTACACATGTCTCCAAAGTTCATGATTCTCTTCTCCCTCCATGGCAACTTCACAACCCCAAATGAGACTAGCATGATCTACTACACATTCTACAGCATATCTTGAGCATGTCGAGTTGCCGGCTTCATGCCCGAGTTGCCTCGGTATTGAGGCGGGAGCCCGTAAAAGACGCAGGCGATGTGGTGCCCTTTCCGGCGAGGAGGCGACGATGTGGAGGCAAGACTTTCCGCGGGAGATCGGGACTTTGACGAGAAGACCGAAGGACTCGGATCGCTCGGTATACTTCTCTTCCCATCTCTTGATAGCAAGTATAGGTTAATGGTAAACGATCCGGGTTTTCATTGTCCGCGGTAGCGCCGGTTTCCGAGTAAGGAAAATTTTTGATTCCGCATTTTGGCCTCGAGTACGAGGCCAGGGCGCTGCCGTGGCGCAACATGGTATCAGAGCCACGCCATTAACCTTGTCTAGCTTGTTCTAATGTGTTTTACTTATCCGATCGACCGAAATTCCAAAAACCTCATTTTTGTTCACATCCGTTTCTGTTGAAATTTTTTGGTGTCTAAAAATTTTTCAGGTGGTCTCAGAATGATGTGCAGGGAGTTCTATGAACTCTGGGAAAATTCGAGATGATGATCCCTCAACCAGAGCGTGGAACCGCGGCAGAACCCCCCTTGTTGCCGCGGTTCCGCCGCAGGTTGGTGGGTTCAGTGCTTCGAATTTCCCCAGTGGGCTTCTGGGCTAATTTTGTGGGTTTTGGAATATTAAATTTAGGCCCAGGTTTTCTGTGACTACTACAGTATTGGTTGGGGGCCTACTTGTTAATTGTTTGATCGATCGGATATTTTAAACACATTATTTCACAGTATTTACATTAAATCTGCGACCGTGAATGTCACTTGATCGGTAAATCCCGTCTAACTGCTATAGCCCGGTTAGACGGATTTGCGAACGTGACTTTCACGTTGATGTTCTATGTTTATGCTGTGTTGTTGCGGATCGGTCGTGGGGGATAGCCTGGATGCAATGCTAGTACAGTTTTGTTGTATTATGTACATTTGATATTGCGGGGCGAGCGTCCGACATGTGGACTGCCGTCACTGCCTGTTTGTATTATTCTTTTGGGGCACGACCTGGTTGGGGTCGATGTACCCGGTGTATGTATATTTTACTTTCTGTACTAGGATTACCCCGCGGAGGGGTGCACGGATAGCCGGGTTCTAGAGGGCAACGGGCCCGCATCTCATGGCATTGAGACAGAGGGGGCTTCACTCTAGGATTGGCGGGCTATTCGCCGCACTCGTAGGGGGTACAGGTTGACCCAGGAGGGGTGCCCAAGTTACCGGATTCCGTGAAGTGCTGGTTGGTCCATTCACGGTGCTGGAGGGGGCTGCCTCACTTCAGGTTTTGGCGGGTGACTTGCCGCGCCCGTAGGGGTCTAGGATTTCATTGCACAGGCTATCCACACGACCAGGGGAACGTCGGGTTTCAGCAGCGGCTCTGTGAAACCCGGGGCTTCCAGATATCTGTATTGTTCTGTGATGCTGTACATTTCTGTGATGTTGCATTTTATCACGCCTTGAGCGAAATATAATATATTGGTATATATATTAGTAGATGTTGTATATGTTTTACATCCGCGCTAGTCCAGTCCCCGCTCTGTCGTTAGTAAGCTAACCTAACGGGTGATGACGGGACCCAGTGGCGAATGCGGATGGCATATACGTACATCAGTATATTTTCGTTCTTTGTGGTGTGATCCATTGATGGGACTGCGTTGATTCCGATCAATGCAAGATAAACAAACCTATTCTGATGTTGTTGGAACATTTTTCAAAAAGCTGTTATTGCAAGGACGTTCACTTTTGTTTTGCATCGTGGTATTCATTTGGAATATCCTGCTCCTCAGTCGACGAGGCAAGAGCCGAGATCCCTTCATCGGGAGTGACCCCTTGGACAGAAGTTTGTGTCAGGGCAATAACTTCACTATAGCCGATTACTTTTGCTTTGCATCGTGGTATTCAGTTGGAATATCCTGCACCTCATTCTACGGGGAAAGAGCCGAGATCCCTTCACCGGGAGTGACCTCTTTAGCAAAGGTTTCGTCACTATATTTTTATAAAAAAGTTGTGCAGTTCCTTCAACGATATCAAGTTCATTACGTTAAAGGTTTTTCGCCAAAAACCAGTCGTAGCCCTCCGTCATTTCAGATTAGTATTACCTAGTATTCGTGCTGCGTATGTCGTGCTTAGCCGAGGCGTAGTGTTCGGTAGCTATGTAGTGCTTTTCTGTTTCATGGATATGTGATTGGTTAGGACAGTCGTACGGTCATTTTGGCTCAGTCAAGGACTCGTGCGGGTGGGTCTAATGCAATCAAGATAATGACGGGCTGAACTTGACTAGGATCCTTTGATATGTTGGCTCAGTCAAGGTCACTTGGGTCCTAGGGGTAAAAATCACATCGGGAGTTTCAAAAGAACTGAAACTTGCCAGGCATGCGCATACCTTCTGGAGTGTGGTGACGTGAGTGGATTCCGTCACGTTATCATGCGATGAGAGTTGGATCCCGATTCCCACTGATGAGTTGGTTTACTCCTCGGGTTATCCCGACTAATTCTTCTTTCAGGTTTGGAGGAGAATTTGAGGTACAGTGGGAGGCTTCCAGATTAGATAAAGTGATAACCATTCTGATCTAGGTTAGAGTGCACGCTGAGTGTTTCTTTTCTCTCTCTCTTTGGCAGCGACCATTGACCCGACCCTGGACTATAACTCAGTAACCAAGTTGACCGAACCTTCTTAACACTGGCTTTTGGATTGTCAGAGTTGCAGACCTCATTGCCACTCCTACTTTTACCCTTTTCTCCAGGACACCCCGCATTACTGCGAACGTCCACTTCCATTGGACAAAACCATCGTATGGTTATATACGAACTCGAAGGACTTCGAGGATGGTTTCTGGTTCTGGAGAAAAACGAATAGGATTATTCAGTTGTCTTTTCATTTCATCTTCTCTCATTGCGAGTACTCCTTGGTTTAGGAGATAGTACACCTATTACGCAAATTGGATAGTCTTCTTCCAAACCTTAGGCTGGTGCCGACCGGTAGGGAATGAAGAAAACCAATTAGCATAACGATGGTGTGCAGAAGGTATTAAGTTAAGACAAAGCAAGGGATCAGTAGGAGGGCAAAGTAAATTGCGACTGATATTCACGACCAAACCAAGTATTTCTTCGCCAATCCTAAATCACCTTTGTATTTCTCCAGGACACTCCGTATCACTATGAAGATCCACAGTTTATTGGATACTCCATCGTATGGTTATATACGAACTCGAAAGGAACTTGTTCCAGTTCGGGGATGGATTCTGGTTCAGGAGAAATAGGAATAAAGTACATTCAGGTGTATTTTATCTTCACCTTCTCTCGCATTGCGAGTGTTCCTAGGATTGGGACAGTACACCCATTATGCTTATTGGATAGTCTTCTTCCAAACCATAAGCTGGTGCCGAACGGTAGGGAAGGAAGAAAACCATTTGGCCTAAAGGGGTGTACAGAAGGTAATGACTAAAGACATAGAAAGGGATTTGGAGAGGTGGCAAAGAATTATACGGTTACAGTTGTGAATCTGGATAATGGAAGAGGCATTACTAGGAATACCAGGATACCCCAACGAGACATTTCGATGTTTCAGTTTCACTGTGTACTGTTAATGGAAAACTGATTTCCCGATTAGATACTTACTCCAGGGTATGTATTTACCAGGTATGATTCTCACATCTGTATGGTTTTACAGATGATGAGTGGGAGTAAGTTATTGGGAATAGGGTGATCATCCTCATTATATCGGGATTCGTTGTAATCGGTGATATTTGAGGAGATCATCTGGGCTGTTTGCCGGTCGGCAAATATTTGGTTTTGAATATCCGCTGTTGTGCACCAATTTCAAATTGATATATCTGTACGTCTATTTTAATAGAGTGAGATATACCTTTTGACATTATGTCGATAACATTTACCTATATCAGTGGATGGTTAGGTAAGGAGCATTAAACAGCGGTGTAATTCTTCTTAACCATAAGTACAGTTTTCAACCTACGACGCACAGTGAAAGAGTTGTTAGACTCAGCGGACTTATGCAGAGTATTGTATGTTGTCCAGTGTCCATTAGGACAGAGTGGTTGGTCCTCGTACTATATTCGGTTTACTTATGACTTCTCTAGTTTTTAGACAAGTGTTTCGTAGAAACACAGGGTCCGAATTTTGAGAAGTAATAGGTATTTGGATAAAGTAGAGAACCAGGTATTGCAAGTATCGGGATTCTTCAAAGAGATCGAAGATGTAGATACTTGTGTATGGTATTCAGTTGATTGTAATGATAAAGAGAAATTGCTTCTCTTTCAGGTTACTCATAATTGGAAGCATTCCTAAGTTGAGTAACGCTGATCGGCCTCCTTCCATTTAGTTGACATGCACTGGAGACAGCTGCATGATTTGAATCTGGTTCAATTAAATCAGTGCCTCTGGTTCTATATTGGATATAGAACAGTTCATATCTTAACGATGTTAAGGTACGGGGAGTTGTCCGGCTTATGATTAAAACCAGACTCTGGATAACTCAAGGCACGTTTCTGTAATGGCTGTTTGTGGGTTGACCCAGGCTATGACGAGGGTTAACTTTCTACCATCTGGAAGATCAATAGTGATTTTGTTCTAGACTCGCCACAGTTTTATTAAAATGGATTTTTTCAAAAACAGTAGTGGGAGTATGGTAGAACTGGAAGTGATTCCAGAACCGCAAACGATAACTGAAGATTTGATAAGGAACCTAAAGATTCAATCTGTTTTGACATTTCATTGGCCACTCCGCAGATAAGGTGGGTAACTTCAGGCACCCGAGAGGTACTCCGGTAGCCTCAAGGACGGTGACATGGAAGTTCTTGTTTACCCACACTTGCCATTGTTGTTGTTCCAGGCTGCGAGACCCGGCAGGAGGATGAGTATAGCGTCGTTCTAAACTAGCTTTAGAAGTGCACGTCTATATGACTCTGCCAGAGGGTTTTCGTAGTCAGTGGGAGCAGCTGAAGCATTGGTGGACATTAGGCTTATGTCTATTTATAGACTAAAGCAGATATAGCGGAGATAGATCATCTATTTCTGATGTGACAGTCATATGTTTGACGTCATCAGAATAGGGGATGGATCTGTTGAGAAGGTAGTAGGAAGTGATACTCATATACTACGATCGGTTATACTTTGGTCATCACACAGTGTTTTCTCCACATAGGACTTGGATATTATATCAGACATTCTGGTTACTGGATCTATGGTTTTAGATCTAGATTTGGGTGGTTTCCCAATCTGGGTACCTTGACAGCATTCTATGAGTATTTAGAATGGACGACTCCTGGCACAGTAGTGCACCTGCAGTTGATGGAGTCACCCTCTCTAAAGGTGTCTTATAGACTAAAGGGGAGAGGGATACTCATGATTGGCAGATCACTTGCTTAGGCAATTGAGTCCATCATGAGATGTCAAGTACCACACCAGATGTTGTTCTTGCAGTAGATGCAATAAGTTGACATTGATCCAATCCTGGAGAAACAGTCGGAAGCAGTTTTGGAACATAAGTTGATGTTCTAGGGATATGATAACGACAGCCTCATTCGAGGGACAGTTATCATTCCAGGCTTCCAAGGTGACCTGGACGACAAGGAGGTTGTCGGAGTTATAGTTTTTCCTTCTGACGAGGGGCAGTATTTTGGACAGGTGGTCCAAGGCAATACTGAGGGAGGCATGGCGCAGGATACTGATTAAGTTCAGTTGATGATACAGTCTAAGAAGTTTGGATTTGGAGTTCATTTATGAGCTAGGTCCCATCAGACATCCAGACATATTCTATGACTGGTATTGCTTATTTCGGGAGATGGCTTTCTCCGCGAACATGAGATATAGAGAGACATAGAAAGAAACATCACAGCGGATCTACTCACTGAGGCTATTCCTCGAACGCAATAGTTTCGCAAACGAGCTTTGTGAGACTGACTAGTAGAGGAGTTGGGTGTTCGGTATCACACGGGCTGTGAGTATGCGGCATCGCAATAATTAGCCTTGAGTGCAAGTGGGAGATTGTTGGATATAGTGCCCTCAGAGTCAATTATTGGATCACAGGCACATGATTGCAATGATTGAGGGAGGACCTATCCCGGTAGGACAGTCTTACTCGAGATGATAGTATGCTATCTGGTTTACCTTTATCTTCGTGTACTGCTTTAGGTGACCTGACAGGTCGCTATTGCACGTTGATAGAGCCCCTAGGATTCTTGCTTGACTACCGGCAGTATGAGGGCGATCATATACGTGGGAGCTGGTAGTCTATAAGCACATCCTTAAAAGGTCCCTAGTCGTGGGAGTTTCGAGACAGGGCATCGATACTCCAGAGTAGACTAGTGTATACAGTCGAGACCCCGACGAGGGGCGGTGGCCGGTCTCACAAGCCACTGGTGTCAGTTGGTTCACCTAAGATGTATACAGGTGCTCATTGGGTTATGAGTACACCGGACAGGACTCGCCGGGAACATGCTAGTTGGTCTTATACCTGACGTCAGATAGCAGTTCCCTGGTGACATGTGTACAGGTTAGTTCATCGACCTGGGGATCGTCATTTGTCTCGTGTGAGTTCCCACTGTACTTTGATTACTATCCTACCACGGCTCAAAGGAGTCGTGCAAACAGGTTTTAGTTGGGTATAGTCCCGAGCCATATGGAGGCAGTGAGCGGATCTTCAGGGGTTCGTCTCTCCCGGTATTGGGAGTGAGGTCGCGCTGTGTCTAGGAGAGCCATTACGCAAAGCCCTCGGCCGAGGCAGGAGATTTACTGGTAGGTATTCCAGTAGTATCTCAGGGCGTTCTGGGCTACACTCCGACACGACTTGTACCGCTTTTGGGGGTCTGACTTTTACCAACCCCCTAGGCCCGACATGCGATGCTCATAGACGAACGGACCGGACTGTACGGATATTGTCACTGACAGGCTCAGTAGGGTGTCAGGATGAGTTCGCTCATCGACGTCCCTTTTGGTCAATAGCTGGTGGCCCGTCACGTATTGGCTAATACCTCTGACGTGCTAGTGGTTAAATCCACAGCCATAGTATTGACGAGTCTTTAAAGTCCACCACACTTACAGTTACTCAAGCTTTCGGGCGAAACGCTGTAGAGACCGTATGGAGATATGGCAGGGTCCAATCAGATACCTGCGGTATTGCACGGATCAGGATCGGACGGTTTGTACTAGTGGCCGTATAGTTATATGGCAGGGTTCGATCTGATACGTGCGGTATTGCACGGATCAGGATCGAACGGATATTACTAGCCGGCTTTGGCTTAAGCCGGTCCTAGTTTAGTACAGTGTAGATTTTGTCTCATTGCATTTGTATCCGGTCGGAATACAGATGCGGGTGTGTATGCACAGTATCGGGGTTTTCCTGTAATTTATTACGGGACCAGTTTTCTGGAGTTGCCAGTTTGCATTCCGTTCCGGCCGGTTTTCCTTTGTTCTTTCCCGGCCGGACTTTTTGATGGACGGTGTTATTTGCAATTGTGCAAATAACATTTGTGGAAGGGGTTTCTTGCTATTGTGTTGATTATGATAGGATATGCATCTTATTCTTTCATGATGGTGCATTTATGTGATTGGAGGTGTAAGCATGGTTGATGTTTTCTTGTCTTTGGATGTGGTCACCTCCCTTTGATCTCCTACACTAACCTCCCTTCTTGAGTTGCTTTATCCCTCCACCATTCTCTTATTGTAAAGGCCGGCCACACATTTTGAAGAGAGGGGGGAAAAATGAGAGAGGTTCATATTTCATTTGGTATTGGAAATTAATCACATCATCTCATTTTTCCATTGCTACACATGTCTCCAAAGTTCATGATTCTCTTCTCCCTCCATGGCAACTTCACAACCCCAAATGAGACTAGCATGATCTACTACACATTCTACAGCATATCTTGAGCATGTCGAGTTGCCGGCTTCATGCCCGAGTTGCCTCGGTATTGAGGCGGGAGCCCGTAAAAGACGCAGGCGATGTGGTGCCCTTTCCGGCGAGGAGGCGACGATGTGGAGGCAAGACTTTCCGCGGGAGATCGGGACTATGACGAGAAGACCGGAGGATTCGGATCACTCGGTATACTTCTCTTCCCATCTCTTGATAGGAAGTATAGGTTAATGGTAAACGATCCGGGTTTTCATTGTCCGCGGTAGCGCCGGTTTCCGAGTAAGGAAAATTTTTGATTCCGCATTTTGGCCTCGAGTACGAGGCCGGGGCGCTGCCGTGGCGCAACAAACCCTGTTGCCAAAAGCATCCACTCGAGTGCTCGCGGCCACGGTGTTCCGCCTAAGTGCACTTGGTCGACGGTATCGGGGGTGCGGCCATCTACTAAAGTTCTCGATGAGTATTCAATCGGGTAGTCAGGAATCTTGTTGAATTATCCGACTAAGTTATTGAAAATTGTTTTCGATATGAGACTAAAATGCAAGGCTTATAGGGTTAGGCATGAAATTCGGAATATGAGATATTCCGGGTTTATGGTGTCTAAGGAAATGTGGATTCTAATTATTATAGTTTTTCATTTCTTTTCTGTGACCGTAAGTGTAATATATGGGGTATCCCAAATCTCGTTTTTATATGTCAACGGAATTTCGAATACGCATATTTACTTACATTGATGACATGTGATGTTATGTGTTGCTGTGATATGTTATATTGGATCGTCGTGAATGAATAGCCGGGTTTTTTTTTGCGTTAGATGAGAGTTTTTCAATTTTCATTCATGTAAAACATGTATGTAATATTCTTTTATTAGGACACTTCCGGGTTGAGTATGATGTCACCATTGATGTATATTATTTACTTTTCCGCATTAGGATAGACCCAAAGCGGGGAGCACAAGTAACCAGGTTCTGGAGTCCAGTGGAAGACCTCCTAGAGGAGTCGAGACCGGGTCTCCTAACTCTAGAATTGGTAGGGTTGCTTGCCTCTCTCATAGGGGTTTAAGGATATGGGTTTGGCTATTCATCACGACCGTGGAATCCGTGTTTTTCATTACTGGCTGAATTTAAAACACAGACCTCCTAGTATATCCAATATTTCATATGTTGATTTCTGTTGCTTAGTTCTGTGATGTGATCATATAACTACATGAGACGAATGCTATATATATATGATATATATAATAAACGTTGCTTATGTTTTACACCCATGCTAGTCCAGCCCCTGCTCTGCCGTTAGTTAAGTAACCTAATGGTACATGACGGGGGCCCATGGAGAATGCGGATGGCATAAGCATACGTTCTATTTTCGTTTCTTTTTCTTTGATTTTTAGGGAAACATTAAATGATGGGACTTCATTAATGAGATTAATGATAAAAAGAAACCTAAAGATGTTGTAGAATCAAAAGTTTTTAAAAAGGTAGATCTAGTTCTTTCTTTGCATAGTGGCATTCCTTGATGAATATCCAGAACCTCATTCGATGAGGAAAGAGCCGAGATCCCTTCACCGGGAGTGGCCTCTTTAGCAAAACTAGCAAATACTACAACCCACTCGGTTTTGTTTTTATAGCTTCTCTAGTTCTTTCTTTGCATAATGGTATTCCTTGATGAATATCCAGCACCTCATTCGATAAGGAAATAGCTGAGATCCCTTCACCGGGAGTGACCTCTTTAGCGAAACTAGCAAAAGCTACAAAAACACTCCTTTTCAAGTCACTAGATTCTACAATGATATCAAGTTCATTTCGTTAAAGATTTTCTTCAAAACCAGCCGTAGCTCTCCATCATTTCAGATAAGTACTATTTAGTATTTGTGCTGTGTTTGTTGGCCTGCGTCAAGGCATAGTATACGGTAGCTAATCAGTGCTTATCTGCAGCATATGATGCGATTGGATTAGGGTAGTCGTGCGACTTTGTTGGCATGCATCAAGGGTCGTGCGGGTGGGTTTAATTCAATCACGAAATGAACGGGTTGAATTTGACTAGCGCCCTATGGTTTGTTAGTCTGCGTCAAGGTCATAGGATGCTAGGGGTAAAAACAATTATCGGGAATTTCCAGTGTTGAAATTTACAATGAGATTGCATGCCTTCTATATGATAGTTGGATCCCGATACCTATTCCGAGAGAGTTACTCCTGGGAGAGTTTTCCATTTTACAATTAGCTGATCAAGTAGGTGTCTAAGAAAGGTGTTAACGGGGTTATGCCCCTACGGAAATGAGGTTATTTAATTAGTTTCATGTGAAAGCATGGAGAGACTCCCTCAGAGTACCAATACCTACCTGACCGAACGATTGGCGAACTTGTAGGGTGTAATTAATTCCAGCCAATCTTACCTTTTATGGTTTGAAGGAAGATTTGATAAAAACAGTGGAAGCCATCCTAATTAGATAAGATAATAACCAATCTAATATTGTAAGAGCTCATGCTAAAGTGTTTCCTTCTCTCTCCAGGTAGCGACCAATGATATGCCTTAATCAAGATAATAATATGGATGTATTGACCGAACCCACTTATTATACTGGGCTAGGTTCCGCTCTATATTATGAATGTCATAAGTCTGAGCAAGGAATAGGGGAATACCCCGATTCCCACGCCACCCGAACGAAGAAGGAGCATACTGATGCATCTTTTTCGGGTGTTCGTTACCGAGAACTGTTTCTCAGTTTGCTCTACGTCCTGGGTATTGGATACCGGATCAGGATCCCACGTATGTAATTTGTTACATGAGCTAAAAAGAGGTAGAGAACTGGGAAATGGTGATAAGTCTCTAGTAGTAGGGAATGGTGCAATTGTTGCAGCCAAAGCAGTTGGCGAATATCACCTAGTGTTACCAACTAGTAATACATTAATTCTGAACGACTGTTACTACGTACTAAAGATGATGTGCAATATTATATCAGTTTCTTTGTTAACTAAAGAAGGATATAATTTCACATTAGAGGATAATGTTATGAACATTTTTCTCAATCAAGTGTTGATTGGGTTTGGCATGTTATGTAATGGTATATATGTTCTAAATCAAACGACAGTTCTAAACGTACAGAACACACACAAGAGGAAGAGTTCATAAATGAACGAAGCCTACATATGGCATCGTAGACTAGGTCATATCAATGCGATAAGACTAGCTAAGTTACATAAAGATGGATATTTGAATCTGTTAGAATTTATATCTTTTGAAACCTGCGAGTCATGTCTCAAAGATAAAATGACCAAAACTCCATTTACTGGACACGGAGAAAGAGCTATTGAACTCTTGGGACTCATACATAGTGATGTATGCGGTCCTATGTCTACTCATGCCAGGAATGGTTCCTCGTATACATTCACCGATGATCTCTCAAGATTTGGACATGTGTTCTTGGTGAAACACAAGTCTGAAATTTTTGAGAAATTCAAGGAATATAAGAATGAAGTTGAGAACCAGATGGGTAAAAGGATTAAAATCCTTCAATATGATCGGGGAAGAGAATACTTGAGTACGGAATTGCGAGACTACTTAAAAGATAATGGAATTCTCTCTCAGCTTACTCCTCCGTATAAACTACAGCACAACGGAGTATCGGAGCAAAGAAATCGCACCGGAGCGGAGAAATCGCACCATATTAGATATGGTGCGCTCTATAATGAGTGTTGCTGAGTTAGCTATTTCCTTTTGGGGTCATGCACTTGAGACAGCTGCAGACCTATTGAATATGGTTCCCATCAAATCCGTGCCTACCAGTCCGTATGAGATATGGAAAGGAAAGAGTGTATGGTTGCTAGGCACACACACAAGGGTCTACGAGGTATCAACCATGCCCGATTAAAAATTTAGCCGTGCCGAACAACCCAAAGCCGGATCTTTAAACTAGAGTTTGTGCGAAAACAAGCATGTTAAACACTTTAACACTAAGTGAGAGGGATTACAACCTTTGTAAATCCGGTCCTTCACTTCTTAAGCTCCGTGTTGAGGTCCCTTCGCTGCGATCATCGTGTTCCGAACTCTCGAGAGGCTCCACGAAGAGAAAGATGCAGTCTTACTTCCGATCTTCGATAACAAAGATGATCTACCTTGAAGTTTCATTAACACAAGCTAACACTCACTAAATGAAGTGAACACTCTCATCTAAATGGCAAGGATAGATGAGGATGATGAAGTACGATTTTTAGCTCTCATTTATAATCTTTTTCTCACACATAATCATCACTTAGAAAAACTAGTAAGCTTTTTCCATGAAAAGAAGAAGGAAGAAGAAGAAGAATAAATCATAATCCTTTTGTGATGAATAATGCAAAGTAATCATAAGGTTAGAAATGCAACCATGGTTCAAGCAACCATTGTAGAGAATTAACTAAGGTTAAAGGGTGTGGTTGGGTTAAGGAAATATCATGCAAAAATATCTAAACAAATATCTTTGCACAAAACAAAATAAAAGCTTCTAGAAACTTCTAGAATAACTTAACCCTAATCAAACCCTTACCATGTTTAATCTCCACTAAACATGTTTCATTAATAACCACATCATGTTACAATATTATATATCACATATATAATATTTATTGCAACAAAATAAAATAATACAATTAACATATATCACATATATATCAATGTATTACCCGAGTGAGAAAAATAATCTTTTAGTGAGCTAATATTAGTTAATGTAATTTAATATATCATATATATTATTATACATTAAATTATCGAATCAACACTTGATCCGACAATCCGGCTATATCGCATATAACCGACTAATATTTATCCGTACCGATTCATCGAATCAACACTTGATCCGATGACCCGGCTGATATCAAATATCGTGAGAATAAAATACGGTATCTCATATCGTATTATCCTCGGTCCTGCACATATCACATATGTGCTCCTACTCCGTTTTTCCTGAGTCTAGAAACCTCTGTGTAGGACTCTAAAGAATCGTCAATACGCCGGCAGTAGGTGATGATCATATCAAACACCCACAAGTAGCAAGCGGTTAGCTAAACCTAATAGCCACCCAGGTATTGAGCGCTCAGAAGATCAACAAGCAAGCCTGTACATTCTCCTGTGAATCCAATCAGTGACACTCTCGTACAGTCCGGTCTGGTCGTCTGATATGTCGCATATCTCGCCTAGGGGTGGTAAACGTCAGACCCCAATAGCTCGATAAGTCATGTCGATATGAGGTCTATAACAGTTCGAGAAACTACTGATAACACTTAAAAGTAAATCTCAGCAACCTTGGCCAGGGATTTCCAGTTATAGCCAATCGAACACAGCACAACATCAACTCCCTATACCGGGAGAGACGAATCCCCTCCTATCGCTCATTGCCTCCATGTGATTCGGGACTGTACCCAAAAGCCACCTTTTTGCACGCCCTCTTGGATGTGGTATGATGGAAATCAAAGCATAGTGGGAATCACACAAGACTCTATGACGATCTCGGGTCAACAGACTGTAAGTCGATGTAGTACACCCCAGTACTTGTGGGGAGGCGGATTTTACAAAAACGATCAAGTTTAAGGAACGAACATCGACTAACCGCTTAAATCGAAGCTAAACAAATAATAACCAAACACATAGCTATACTAAACTATAGTGTTAAGGGATTATACCGATCGAAACTAGTCCTTCGTCTTTGTGTCCTCCTTTGTTCTCCTCGACCTTCTCTAGGTAGTAGACGATCCACCCGAGAGCAAAACACCAAGCTACACCTCTCACTTGAGGTAACTAATCAACTTTGATTGCTAATCAAAGATGAAAGGATGAGATAGAGTGATGGTTATGGATGCTTAAGTCTAACTAAACCTTTGATCTCAACACATGAGGATTAAGGATTAGTCACTTGAAGATGAGAGCTTGAGGAGATAGAATATGAGATAAGATAATGAGAGAAGAGAGAGAGTGTATCATAATATTATGAAGCATTCTTATTTAAGAATAATGAATAAAAGAAATGAATAAGCATGCTTCATAAAATATCTAGTGGTGATTCATTAGCATGAGTCATTAAGCAATAAATGTGCATTAATGAAATGAATGAATCACCACCATGACTCACTTTCTTATCCAAAAGAAACCTCCTTAGTCACATCTTCTAGAAGCTTCTCGTACAATTACGAGAACGCCCCTCCAATCCGCAAAAATACGGAAAAACTTTAGACTGTAAAAATCCAATAACCGGATACCAGTAACTGGCTTAAACCAAAGCCGACTGGTAAAAACTGTCCGAAAGTCGTACGCGCGTAAACGCACGTATGCGTCCGAACCCTTTGTCGCAAAACCATGCAACCTCTATATCGTTTCCCCTGGAGTAGGAAACTCTCTGTGTGGGACTCTAGAGACTCGACTACTACGCTGGCAGTGGGTTTAACCACAGACCGCAAGCGGCACTAGCTGTACGTAACGGTCCCCAGGTAGTTGTCGATAAGAAGGCCGATGAGTAAACCCATCCGAACTCCTACTGAGTCTGATGTGACAATCTCCATACAGTCCGGTCCGTTCATCCAAGACTATCGCATATCGGGCCTAGGGGGGCGGCAAGCGTCAGTCCCCTAATAGCGGTATAAGTCGTGTCGGAGGGAAGCCCATTACACCCTGAGAAACTACTGGAACCTACCAGCAAATCTCGCTTGCCCTGGCCAGGGACTTTGCGTAATGGCTCTCTGACACAGCACGATATCTACTCCCAATACCGGGAGGGACGAATCCTGTCTAACCGCCACTGCCTCCAAGTGCTCGGGACTGCACCCAACTGCTACCTGTTTGCACGACTCCTTAGAGCCGTGGTAGGGTAGCAATCTAAGAACAGTGGGACACACTCGAGGCGAAGTAGCAGTGTCAAGTCTGCGGACTACGCTGTACTCATGTCACCTGGGAACTGTTCACTGACGACTGGTATCAAACCAACCAACAGTCCCCTGTGAGTCCTGTCCGGTGTACCCGTAACCTAACGAGCACCTGTATACTATCTCCAGTACGACGTACTGACGGCTGTGGGACAGACCATCTCCCCAACTGGGATGAGAAGCGTACACACCAGTCTACTCCGGAGTATCGATGCTCTGTCTCGATAATCCAACGACCAGGGACCTGAATAAGGATGTGCTTGTAGACTACCCAGCCCCCACTAGTGTGACTGCCATCACAACGCTGGTAGACAAGCAAGATCCTAAGAGCTCTATCAATACGTACACTCACATATTAAGATAGAAAAACCAAGTAGCATACTACCATGTTTAGCAAGACTGTTATATACATATGAATATCCCAAGCTTCCATTAAGTAATATACAAGCTAGTATGATACAGTAATGGCCTTCTAGGGCATAAACACTAACAATCTCCCACTTGCACTAGGGCCATGTACTGGCGTATCGAAGACCGATGATCTCGAGTAGCCGCTCGAACTGAATCTGAGGAAGGGCCTTTGTGAATGGATCAGCAATGTTCTCTTCTGAAGCAACTCTCCGAACCTCGATCTCCTGACGATCAATGATCTCCCTGATCAGGTGATACCGCCTCAAGATGTGTCTGGACTTCTGATGGGACCTTGGTTCCTTCGCTAAAGCTATAGCTCCGTTGTTGTCGCAATACAGAGGTATTGGATTAACTATGGTAGGAACCACCTGAAGTTCTGTTAGGAACTTCTTCATCCAGACTGCTTCTTTTGCGGCATCGCAAGCAGCTATATACTCCGCTTCCATCGTCGAGTCAGCAACGGTGTCCTGCTTGGAGCTCTTCCAGCACACCGCCCCTCCATTGAGGGTAAAGACATAACCCGACATGGACTTGGAATCGTCCTTATCACTCTGGAAGCCGGAATCAGCAAAGGCCTCCAACCTGAGGTCTTTTCCGCCGTAAAACAAGAACATCTCCTTAGTCCTCCTCAGGTACTTGAGAATGTTCTTTACTGCTATCCAGTGTTTCTCCCCTGGGTCTGACTGATACCGGCTTACCACGCTCAGTGCGTAAGCTACATCTGGTCTGGTACACAACATCGCATACATTATAGAGCCTACCGCAGAAGCGTAGGGTATAATAGACATGCGTTCCCTTTCCAAATCAGTCTTGGGAGACATCTCTTTGGAGAGGGTGATTCCGTGACAAGCCGGTAGATTACCGCGCTTAGAATCTTCCATACTGAATCTTTTCAGTACAGTGTCGATATACCTGGACTGCGAAAGTCCCAACATCCTCTTGGATCTATCACGATAGATCCGGATCCCCAGAATGTAAGAGGCATCACCCAGGTCTTTCATGGAGAACCTGTGTGACAAGAATCCTTTGACAGATTGTAGCATAGGAATGTCATTTCCTATTAATAGAATGTCATCCACGTACAAGACGAGGAATACGACACTTCTGGCCACGACTTTACTATATATGCACGGTTCATCTGGATTTTTGATAAAGTCATATTCTTTGACTGTCTCATCAAAACAGATGTTCCAACTCCGCGATGCCTGCTTTAGTCCGTAAATGGACTTAAGCAGCTTGCATACTTTCCCGCTGCTCCCACTCTGATTGAAACCCTCTGGCTGATCCATATAGACGCTCTCTTCTAAATTTCCATTCAGAAAAGCCGTCTTTACGTCCATCTGCCAGATTTCATAATCATGGAAGGCAGCAATAGCAAGAAGGACCCGAATGGATTTGAGCATAGCCACTGGAGAAAAGGTTTCGTCATAGTCCAAACCAGGTCTTTGACGAAAACCCTTTGCAACAAGTCAAGCCTTATAGGTTTCCACCTGTCCATCTACACCAATCTTTTTCTTGAAGATCCATTTGCATCCTATGGGTTTTACCCCATCTGGAGCAAAGTCCAAAGTCCATACTTTGTTGGTGTACATGGACTCCATTTCGGTTCGCATTGCATCTAGCCATCGTACCTAGTCGCCGCTCTGGATGGCCTGCTGGAAGTCAGTAGGTTCATCATCATCTATGATGCAATCCTCTCTATCCCCGTCTATGAGAAAACCGTAGTATCTCTCAGGCGGACGAGACGGCCTACTACTCCTGCGGAGGGGTGCGGGAATGTTCTGTTCTTCTTGAACCTCTGGTTCTACCAAACTTTCAGTAGCAGTTTGTGGTTCTGGAATTTCTTCCAGTTCTATTTCGCTCAAACTTGATTCCTTTTCTAAAAACTGATTTTCCAGAAAATGGGCATTACGAGAAACAAAAACCTTTTGTTCCTCTGCGTAATAGAAATAATATCCCTTGGAGTTCTTTGGATATCCCACAAACATACATTTTACTGATCGTGCCTCGAGCTTGTCCACATGCTGCTTTTTAACAAAAGCTGGACATCCCCAAATCTTCATATGCTGAAGATGGGGTTTCTTCCCAGTCCACATCTGATATGGAGTGGTAGGCACAGTCTTGGTAGGAGCTCTGTTCAGAAGATATGCCGCTGATTCTAGCGCATAACCCCAGAAAGATCGCGGTAACTCAGCATTACTCATCATGGATCGTACCATATCTAATAGGGTTCGATTCCGTCTCTCCGATACACCATTATGTTGTGGAGTGTACGGAGGAGTAAGCTGAGAGAGAATTCCTTTCTCTTTTAGGTAACCTAGGAACTCGGCACTCAAGTATTCTCCACCTCGATCAGATCTAAGTGTCTTTATACTTTTGCCGGTTTGGTTTTCTACTTCATTCTTATACTCTTGGAATTTCTCAAAAGCCTCGGATTTATGTTTCATCAGATAAATGAATCCGTATCTTGAGTAATCATCCGTGAAAGTAATGAAATATGAAAAACCACCTCTCGCATGTGTAGACATTGGACCGCATACATCACTGTGTATGAGTCCTAAGAGCTCGCTCGCTGTTACTCCTTGTCCAGTGAATGGAGTCTTTGTCATCTTTCCTTTGAGGCAAGATTGTCAAGTGTCATAAGTTTGATATTCGAACATGTCCAAATATCCTTCTCTATGCAACTTAGTCAACCTTCTCTCGTTGATGTGACCCAGTCTACAATGCCATAAGAAAGCTTTATTTAAATCTGGAGACTTTCTTTTTAGTGTGTTCTGGACATTGAAAATTTGGAGTTGGTTTAACACATATATGCCGTTATTTAGAGTACCGGACCCAATCAAACCATGATTAAGGTGGATGTTGACAACATCTCTTACAAACGTGAAATCATAACCTTTATTTGATAACAAGGAAACTGATATGATATTACACGTTAAGCTGGGTACAAAATAACAGTTATGTAAAACCAAAATGTGTCCACTCGTCAATCCTAGGTGATAATCCCCGACGGACGCAGCTCCCACGCTAGCTCCGTTAGTAACCCTGAGGATCATATCACCTTCCTTCAGCACTCTATGGTTTCTCAGTGCCTGCAATGAATTGCAAATATGAGATCCTGATCCGGTATCCAATACCCAGGAAGTAGAGTTGATCGACAGACAATTCTCAATTACAAACACACCTGAAGTCGAAGCCACAGCTTGCTTCGGTTCCTGGTTCTTGGCGTTCCACGCCTTGCAATCCTTCTTCCAGTGCCCTTTCCTGTGACAATGGAAGCACTCATCCAGGCCAACTACCGGTGCTGTAAACTTTTTCTTTCCCTTCTTTCCCACCTTACTAACACCTCCTCTAGGTCTGGGTGCGGCCTTCTTCTTCCTTCCTTTGGCCCTAGCCTTGGACCCGGAAGAAGATGAACCACCAACAAACATAGCGGGTGTTTCCCTTGCCTTCTGCAAGGTGCCCTCCGCACTCCTTAACATGTTCAGGAGTTCCGCAAGTTCAACTTCTTTTCCTTGAAGATTGAAGTTGAGGATAAACTGGGCGTAGGTGGGAGGAAGGGACTGGAGAACAAGGTCTGTATAGAGCTCATTATCCAAAGTCGTCCCAAGGTCTGCGAGCTCTTCTATGTAGCCAATCATCTGTAGGACATGTTCACCTACTGATGACCCGACAGCCAACCTCGCTCGAAACAATTTCTTAGAGGTCTCGTATCTTGCTATACGAGATTGCTCTCCATAAAGTTCCTTTGTATGGAGAAATATGCCATCTAGGGACATATCCTCGTGCCTCCTCTGATGTTCATTGTTCATCGAGGCAAGCACGATGCACTTGGCTCTCGCGCAATCTAAATCCCAGGTTTTGCGGATTTCCTTATCCGCATTGCTGGATTTTGGACCAAGGACAGCAGGTGCTGTAGCGGTGAGGACGTACCCCAGTTTGTCATAGGTCAAAGCCATCTTGACATTCCGCAGCCAATCTTTATAGTTTGGCCCTGTCAGTATATTTTTCTCTAAAAGTAACTTAAGTCCAGTCATTTTCAGGGTCGCTGCAATTAGGAGAGAGAGAAGAAAACTCTTTAGCATGATGCTCTTGCAAGTTTAGAGTGGTTTTTAGTTTATCTAAACTGGATGGCTCCCACTGTTTCTCGAATCCTTCCTCAAACCATAAAAGAAGAATTAGCCAAGACTATTCTCACCGTACAATACTTGCTTAACCGTTCAGCCAGGCTGGTGTCGGTACTTCGAGGGAGGTTTTCCAACGCTTTCGCGAAGTTCCTTAATTAAATAACCTCTTTTCTCTGGGGGCGTAACCCCGCTGACACTTTTCTGGACACCTACTAAGTTTATAGCATTGATCGTTAAGTGACGAATATCCTGATAAGTAGCATATACTCACAGTAGGATCGGGATCCAAATATCATCGTCTGATAATGTTGTAGGAATGCTACCAACATTCATCAAACTCAAAATGGTATGCATCTCTTTGCAAATTTCAGTTTCTTTAGAAATTCCCGATATAAGTTTTTGCCCCATGCTCTTATGACCTTGGCTTTGGTCAAAATGTCATAAGTCACATGTCAAGTTCTACCCGTCATTATCTTGTCAATTTGAACCCATCCGTATATACCCCTGACTTTGGTCAAATGGTAATACGACTGTCCCAAACCAACTCATCTATCTTATGCAACAAATGAAAACCCAGTAGCTACCAAACACTATGCCTTGACTTTGGCCAAAATGCATAGCTTGAATACTACTGAATACCCAAATGAAATGACGGAGGGCTACGACTGGTTTTGGCGAAACCGTGAACGTAGTGAACTTGATATAACCGAAGGAACCTGATAGCTTTTAAAAGGAGTGGTTAAAGCTCCGCATTTAAAAATATCTGTTTTAAAAATAACCGAGTGGTTTCTTTTAAATTGTTCCAACAGTTTAAACTTTGGTTTGTTTTACTTTGCATTATAGATAATGCGTCCCATCATTAACCTATCATTGCAGAAAACAACGAAAATACAACGTCCTCTTATGCCATCCGCATTCGCCACGGGGTCCCGTCATCACCCGTTAGGTTACTTAACTAACGACAGAGCGGGGGCTGGGCTAGCGCGGGTGTAAAACATAAGTGGCGTCTAAATAGCTATCATAAATATAGATATTTTACATTCGTCTGACGCAATGATATTCATTCCAGAACACAGATAAACAATATTGGATTTGCAAGCAATCTGTATTTCTTTTGAGCCTGTAAGAAAAGACAGATTACACAGTTGTGATGAATAGCCGTTACCCCACCCTCGACCCCTACGGGTACAGCAAACTACCCACCCGGCAGTCTGTGTACCCCACCTTGGGTCAGTCCTAGGAGCAAAAACAGTAAAATGAAATAATACAACGGTGGCTACAACCGCAACCTGGAAGTGCCCCGCGAAAATAATATTACAACAAATTACATTTACAACAAATGAATTAATCAATAACCCATTGCGAACCCCGGCTATACACCACAACAGTCCAATACAGTTTATATGCACAAACAGATATAACCATTTCAGAAATGTGCAACCCCCTGCCAACCGACATACTAGCAGTTGGGGGAGGTTTACGAACACATTAAACAATCACAGATATAATCCAACATGCAAATACTGTACAATTCGATCGAATAAACAGCATCAATATTGCTCCAAAATCTGCTCTGTTAAACAGTAACCTGAGCAATAATTAAATATTCCAGAAAACCCCAAACACCAGAGAGGACCCACCCATGAAAGATGAGCCCATGACTCGGCAACTCAGCCGCGGAAGCGCGGCGGATCGGTGGGATCCGCCACCTTTCCGCGGCGCTTTAGTCGAATCATTGGCTCGAATTTCTTGGGTGTTCTCCTATGGTCATGTCAAGCTCTCTGAACACACCTGAAAAATTTTAGGACTTCATTTTAACTTCGACAGAAACTTGGCAGAATTAGGGTTTTGCGGCTTTGTTTTTCCGTTCGAAATTCGTACAAATTTGCAATTAAGTTATTTATTGTTTAGCGAGGCTCTGATACCACTGTAAGTCGATGTAGTACATCCCAGTACTTGTAGGGAGGCGGATTTTACAAAAACGATCAAGTTTAAGGAACGAACATCGACTAACCGCTTAAATCGAAGCTAGACAAATAATAACCAAACACATAGCTATACTAAACTATAGTGTTAAGGGATTATACCGATCGAAACTAGTCCTTCGTCTTTGTGTCCTCCTTTGTTCTCCTCGACCTTCTCTAGGTAGTAGACGATCCACCCGAGAGCAAAACACCAAGCTACACCTCTCACTTGAGGTAACTAATCAACTTTGATTGCTAATCAAAGATGAAAGGATGAGATAGAGTGATGGTTATGGATGCTTAAGTCTAACTAAACCTTTGATCTCAACACATGAGGATTAAGGATTAGTCACTTGAAGATGAGAGCTTGAGGAGAGAGAATATGAGATAAGATAATGAGAGAAGAGAGAGAGTGTATCATAATATTATGAAGCATTCTTATTTAAGAATAATGAATAAAAGAAATGAATAAGCATGCTTCATAAAATATCTAGTGGTGATTCATTAGCATGAGTCATTAAGCAATAAATGTGCATTAATGAAATGAATGAATCACCACCATGACTCACTTTCTTATCCAAAAGAAACCTCCTTAGTCACATCTTCTAGAAGCTTCTCGTACAATTACGAGAACGCCCCTCCAATCCGCAAAAATACGGAAAAACTTTAGACTGTAAAAATCCAATAACCGGATACCAGTAACTGGCTTAAACCAAAGCCGACTGGTAAAAACTGTCCGAAAGTCGTACGCGCGTAAACGCACGTATGCGTCCGAACCCTTTGTCGCAAAACCATGCAACCTCTATATCGTTTCGCCTGGAGTAGGAAACTCTCTGTGTGGGACTCTAGAGACTCGACTACTACGCTGGCAGTGGGTTTAACCACAGACCGCAAGCGGCACTAGCTGTACGTAACGGTCCCCAGGTAGTTGTCGATAAGAAGGCCGATGAGTAAACCCATCCGAACTCCTACTGAGTCTGATGTGACAATCTCCATACAGTCCGGTCCGTTCGTCCAAGACTATCGCATATCGGGCCTAGGGGGGCGGCAAGCGTCAGTCCCCTAATAGCGGTATAAGTCGTGTCGGAGGGAAGCCCATTACACCCTGAGAAACTACTGGAACCTACCAGCAAATCTCGCTTGCCCTGGCCAGGGACTTTGCGTAATGGCTCTCTGACACAGCACGATATCTACTCCCAATACCGGGAGGGACGAATCCTGTCTAACCGCCACTGCCTCCAAGTGCTCGGGACTGCACCCAACTGCTACCTGTTTGCACGACTCCTTAGAGCCGTGGTAGGGTAGCAATCTAAGAACAGTGGGACACACTCGAGGCGAAGTAGCAGTGTCAAGTCTGCGGACTACGCTGTACTCATGTCACCTGGGAACTGTTCACTGACGACTGGTATCAAACCAACCAACAGTCCCCTGTGAGTCATGTCCGGTGTACCCGTAACCTAACGAGCACCTGTATACTATCTCCAGTACGACGTACTGACGGCTGTGGGACAGACCATCTCCCCAACTGGGATGAGAAGCGTACACACCAGTCTACTCCGGAGTATCGATGCTCTGTCTCGATAATCCAACGACCAGGGACCTGAATAAGGATGTGCTTGTAGACTACCCAGCCCCCACTAGTGTGACTGCCATCACAACGCTGGTAGACAAGCAAGATCCTAAGAGCTCTATCAATACGTACACTCACATATTAAGATAGAAAAACCAAGTAGCATACTACCATGTTTAGCAAGACTGTTATATACATGTGAATATCCCAAGCTTCCATTAAGTAATATACAAGCTAGTATGATACAGTAATGGCCTTCTAGGGCATAAACACTAACACAGACTACTCTGTACCAGTGTCACCAGAGAACTGCCATCTGACGTGAGGTATAATACCATGTGGGAGTTCTCGGCGAGTCCGTCTAGTGTACCCAGTCTCTACTGAGCACCCATACACCATCCTTGATGTCAAACACCGATGGATATGGGATCATCCATCGCCCATCATATGGGTCAAGATGAGTATACGCTAGCCTACTCTGGTGTATTGATGCCCTGTCTCGATACACCCTCGACTAGGAACAGTTATAGGATGTACTCGTCGACTACTGTGGCCCCACTAGTATGATCTCATCATAGTCCCAGTAGTCGAGTACATATCCTAAGGGCTTTATCAACATGTAACATAGAGACAATCAGAGTATATGTTAAGATAAAGTACAACCAGATAGCATACTATTATGTCGAGCAAGAAAGTCCTTCCTATATATGTCCAAGTATTCATTACAATATACATCATATGTACAGTAATGGCCTCTAGGGCATACATATAACTAACAATCTCCCACTTGCACTAGGGCCATCTGTTGTGGTATCACATACCCAACAATTAGCTGCGGTTGAAGTATCTCATACTCAACCATCCCATAAAATTCTCTACTGGGAAAAGGCCTTTGTGAGTGGATCCGCGCTGTTGTCCTCTGTGTCTACTCTCCTAACCTCGATCTCCCTGGAGATCAACCATCTCCATGATCAGGTGATACCGCCTAAGAATTATATCTGGATTTCAGATTGGACGGGGGTTCCTTGGCATAAGCCACATCTCCATTGTCACACAATGGTAGGAATGAAGTTCATCACATGAACTTATATATCCGGACTGCCTCTTTGGTAGCATCCTTGGTAACGATGTATCTTGCCTTTAATCGTCTAGTAAGTCACGGTATCTAGCTTGGAATTCTTCCAACATACCGTCCCTCTACTGAGGGTAAAGACAATGCCTGCGACTAACATTCAGTCGTCCTTATCATTCTGGAACCTTTCCAGTGATTCTCCCTAGGATCGATTGATACCATCTCACTACAACTAGTGAGTATCCTAACATCCAATTAGATCTATCTCATAGATCCAAAACCCAGGATTTAGGAGGTATCACTTTGATCCTATATGGAGAATCCTTGTGATAAGCGGAGATTGACCAAGCGAAGCATTGGAAACTCCTTCCCTATCAAGAGTATGTCATCCACATACTTTACGAGGATCATCACCATACTCCCTACTACCTTTTTGTATATACAAGGTTCATCTACCATTTTGATGAAGTCAAACTCTTTGACTACCACATCAAAACAGATGTTCCAACTCCGCGATGCCTGCTTTATCCTATAAAGCATCTTGCACACGTTTCCGCTGCTCCCACTGTCTACGAAGCCCTCTGACTGTGTACTTATAGACGCTCTCTTCTAAAACATTATTTAGAAAAGCAGTCATGACACCCAACCGCCAGATATCGTAGTCATGGTATGTAGCCGTGGCAAGTAGGATCTGGATGGACTTAAGCATAGCTTTGAAAGTCTCAACTTTTCCATGTACACCAAGTAATCTTCTCAAGATATACTTTCTCCTGATGGGGGTTTAACCCTTCAGATAAAGCAACCAAAGTCCATACTTTGTTGGTGTATAAGGATTCCATCTCAGATTACTAAGCATCCAGCCATTCTTACAGAGTCCCATTCCTGATGGCCTGCTCGAAACTAGTTAGGTCATCATCTCATGATGTAATCCTCGCTCCCACTGTCATAGAGAAACCGAAGTATCTCTCAGGTGGGTGAGGCACCCTACTAGATCGGCGGAGATGCTTAGGTTCGTTGGTTATTATTGAATCCTTCGGATTTACCAAATCATCAGCTGCGGTTTGTATAGCTGGAACTCTTTCTTGTTCTACCTTATTACCAATAATTTCTTCATAAGAAATCTCTTTCACAAAGGTGGCATGCTGAGAAACAAAACATCTTTTGTTCCTCTGCTAGGTAGAAGATATTCCCTTGCGAATGCTTGGGATATCCAACAAACTTCTACAGATCTGACTTTGCCTCGAGCTTGTCCGGATTATGCTTTTAGACATAGGCTGGAAAACCCCAAATCTTAACAAACTGAAGATATGGGCTCTTCCCATTCCATATCACATATGAAGTGGTAGGCAAAACCCTATTCAATAGGTATGCGGCTTCTCAAGTGCATAACTCCCAAAAAGAAATAGGAAACTCAGTAGTACTCATCATAGAGCTCACCATATCTAATAGGGTGTGATTGCTCCGCCCTGATACATCTACATGCTGTGGTGTATACGGAGGAGTAATGCTGAGAGAGAATCTCATTCTCCTTTAGAATAGTCCAGGATTTCCGTGCTCAAGTATTCTCCTCCTTGATCTCATCAAAGGACATAATACTTATACCCGTTTTTGGTTCTCTACTTCTAACTTATATTCATTGAATTTCTCAAAAGTTCCAGACTTGTGTTTCAACAGGAACATATGTCCGGATCTTGAGAGATAATCAGTGAATGTAATGAAGTACAAAGAACCGGTCTTGGCATGTGTAGACAGGGGACCTTCATACATCAGCATGTATCATTCCCAAGACTTCACTAACTCTTTCTCTGTTTCCAATAAACGGAGCTGTGGTCATCTTATCTCTGTGACATGACCGGCAAGTTCCACAAGATGTAAATTTAAACTAATTTAAATATGCATCTTTAAGTAACTTCAGCTAGTCGGGTCGCATTGATATGACCTTGTCTACAATGCCTCAAGAAGGATTCGTTCATTTCTGAACTCTTTCTCTTGTGTGTGTTCTGTATACTAAGAACTGTAGTTTGATTTAGAACATTAATGCTTTTAGATAATGTGCCTGAACCGATCAACTCTTGATATAGGAAATGTTCAAAACATTATCCAATAATACAAAATTATATCCTTCTTTACTAATAAAGAGACTGATATGACGTTGTATATCAGGTTCGGTATCTGAAAACATTCGTTCAGAATCAATGTATTCTGGTAATACAGGGTGATGGTGACCAACAGACTTGGCTGAAACACTTGCATCGTTTCTATCTCATGAAACTTATCACCCGTTATCAGTTCTCTACCTATCTGTAGCCCATGTAACAAATTACATATATGGGATCCTGATCTAGTATCTCATACCCAGGACGTGAAGGATACTGAGCAACAGTTCTTTGTAATGAACACACCTGAAGAAGATGCATCAGCATGCACTTTCTTCGTTTGGGCGGCACGGGAATTCTGGTAATCCCCAATTTCCTGCTCTGTCTTATAACAATTATAAGTTGGAGCGGGACCAACGTTCCTTAGCGCGGTATAACAAGCGGGTTCAGTCAATACATCCGTATTATTATCTTGATTAAGGCGTGATATGGTCACTACCTGGAGAGAGAAAGAGAAGAAAACACTCAGCGTGCGCTTTTACAAGATTAGATTGGTTATCAATTTATCTAATCAGGATATCTCCTACTGTTTTAGTCAAATCTTCCTTCAAACCCTAAAAGGAAAGACTAGCCGGGATTATTTACACCCTACAAGTTCGCCAATCCTTCAGCCAGGCCAGTGCCGGTACTTTGAGGGAGGTTCCCCGTGCTTTCGCACGAACCTAATTAAAGTAAACCTTGTTTTCCCAGGGGCGTAACCCCGTTAACACCTTTCTAAACACCTACTTGATCGGCTAATTGTAATGTGTAAAACTCTCCCAGGAGTAGCTCTTACTCGCAGCGGGTATCGGGATCCAACTATCTCATAGAAGGTATGCAATCTCATTGCAAATTTCAACACTTGAAATTCCCGATAATATTTTACCCCTAGCATCCTATGATCTTGACAGAGGTCAACAAACCATAGGCTGCTAGTTAAGTTCAACCCGTCATTTCCTGATTGAAGTAAACCCACCCGCACGACCCTTGACAGAGGTCAATAAGGTCGCACGACTACCCTAAATCAATCACATCATATGTTTATACAGATAAGCACTAATCAGCAACCGCACACTACGCCTTGACAGAGCTCAACAAACGCAGAACGAATACTAAATACTACTTATCTGAAATGACGGAGGGCTACGACAGGATTTTAAGAAAACCCTTTGCGTAATGAACTTGATATCGTTGTAGAATCGAGTGATTTTTAAATGGAATGTTTCTGAGGCCTTTTCTAGTTTTGCTAAAGAGGTCACTCCCGGTGAAGGGATCGTCGGCTCTTTCCTCATCGAATAAGGTGCAGGATATTTCACAAATACCACTATGCAAAGCAAGAACTATAGAAGCAATCAAAAGACAAACCGAGTTTGTAGCATCTGCTAGTTTCACTAAAGAGGTCACTCTCGGTGAAGGGATCTCGGCTCTTTCCTTATCGAATAAGGTGCTGGATGTTCTACAAGGAACACCACTATGCAAAGCAAAAACTAGAGCTACCAGTTTTTGAGACAAGTTTCTACAACATCTTAGGTTTCTTTTATTTCATTAATTTCATTAATGAAGTCCCATTTTATTATGCTTCACAAGCATCACATTTGAAATGAAATCTGCAATATAACATATATCTCATATATATAATATAAACATTCGTCTCAGGCAGTAATATGATATCATCACAGAACATTGCAGCAGAAGAACATATATGAAATATTAGATATACTAGGACGTCCGTGTTTTAATACGAGCCTGTATAAAACACGGATTCCACGGTCGCGATGAATAGCCAAACCCACATCCGTAGACCCCTACGAGAGCGGCAAGCAACACTGCCAATTCTAGGGTTAAGAGACCCGGTCTCGACTCCTCGAGATGGTCTCCCACTGGACCCTAGAACCCGGTTACTTGTGCTCCCCGCCTTGGGTCTATCTGCGGAAAAGTAAATAATATACAATGGTGACATCATCCTCATCCCGGAAAGGCCCCAATAAAAGAATATTACATGCAAATGAATTTTACATGAATGAAAAAAGAAAAACTCTCATCTCACATAAAATCCCCGGCTATTCAAAACGCGACGATCCAATATAACATATCACAGCAACACATAATATCTCATATCATCAACGTAAGCAAGTATGCGTATCCCGATTGTCGTTGATGTATAGCAACGAAGCCGGCAATACACCACATACTACGCTTACGGTCAAAGAAAAGAAAGTGTAAAACTACAACAGTTGGAATCCGCAACTACCTTAGACATCGCATGCCTAACCAAATGAATTCCTTAGACATCGCATGCCTAACAATTATAAACTCTGCATTTTAGTCTCATTATCGAAAACACTTTTCAATATCAAGTCGGGCAATTCAACAAGATTCCCGACATCCAGATCGAATGCTCGTCGAATTTTAGTAGACGGCCGCACCCCCGGATGCCGTCGACGAAGTGCACTAAGGCGGAACACCGCTACCGCGAGCACCCGAACGGATGCTTTTGGCGACGGGGTTCTCCTACAGTCACTTGGTCGGGGCTATGGGGCGTGGCTATCTATTAAGTTTACCCGGCGAGTATCCGTGTACGCTATGTGATTGTGACGGACTTTTGATCACATCAAAATTCCATGGCAACCGATCATCTGAGACTAAACTGCTATGTTTATAATATTCAAATTAGTTATCTCATAACTATATGTGGATTCCAAATATTGCATCACAATCCAGATAAAAGACAATGTTAAACTTTCTGATCGAATAATCAAACACCCAAATTTTCCCAAATAGTTCTCAACACTTGAAATTAGTTTAAAAATATCCATCACATGCATCAGTACCAATGGTCCAGCCGCAGAAGGGTCAAGCCAACGCCTCACATGTGGCACGCCGTACTGCCACAAACCCTAAGGTTCAGAGGCAGTTCAAGACGGTCACTGTTCAGTTGATAAAACTGCACATTTGTATTACATTTTTCCTACCATTTTCATATTAAAAAAAGGACTTTATTATAATATATTATACATGTGAGGGTTTATGTATAAAAGCACCATTTTCCATGTGTTAATATATTTTAATTAGTATTTGGTAGGAAAATGTATGCAAATAAATCTATTGACCAAATCCTAGTAGAACTAAGTCTACTAAATATTATTTGAGATTATTGTGCAGAATTTTCCAAGTTGTTATGCAGAATTTATCAAACAAATCAAGTTGTTGAAGAAAACTTGCCTAATTAAGAAGCAAAACTTGGAGACCAAGTCTGGAAGCAACCGAGAAAAGATTTTTGAATTCTGAAGATGCCTAGGATTGCCACATGTCACAAGATGCAAGCACAAGAAATTTCATCAAGAGATCCCTACCATTAAGCACGGATCCGCGGCCAAACACCCCCTTGGACCGCGGATCCGCCGCAATCTTAAGGATTTGGAAGACAAGATTTTTTGGGGTGAATCAAAACTATATTTTACCAAGTTTTCAACAAGAAGATTCTGTCTTTGCACTATAAAAGGGCACCGAGAGCCTCTTGGAAAAGTTATCAAGCCGAAGAGATCACGAAGCTCCAGACGCTCACGCAACCAGGCTGATCATCGACTGTTCGACTACCTCCTTAGGAAAGATCGAGAAGCAACTAGTTTGTAATCATTTTCTACGGATTAAAGTGTAGTTTGTTCAAGTCGATTAATAAAGGTAGTTATTTTATTTAATTGTCTTTGCATTTTACATTATGTTTTCCCTCTCTGTCTTTTCATCTTCTTCTCCCAACATGCGCGAGTAATTCTCCGCTTGTTAGGGTTCGTAGGATTAGGGTAGGCTAATGGATGATGAAAATAATTAAACCCTTTTAAAGTCCTATAAAGTTTAGGAACTTTATCAAAAGAATCATTAACATCTTAATCGGGCGCGCTAGCAATTCTTTGCTAGTTCCGACCACGATTAGAGATTAGATTAATGATTGTTTTGGTAAAGGCTAGATATGAACGGAGTTCCGTGTCGAGATAAGGGTTACGAGTGGGATTCCTTTTCCCTCCAGAAACCCTAATATACACGCATCATCGTCGTTCTAGTTCTAAATCTATTAAAGGATAAAAAGGGTAACTTTTAATTAATCGTCCATAACTACTAAATCCTAACGAACCCTACAAGCCTTCTTATTATATTATCTAAGTCTCTAAAATAATCTAGATCTATATTTTACATTCTTATTTAACGTAGATCTAGAAATCATTCTATAAAATTCGTTATCCCTCCTCTCTTTCTCAACACATCTAAAGTAAAAGTAAAAGGTTCCATGTTTCCCTGAGGACGACCCGTACTCACCCCGGTCTAGCTACGTGCGACACCGTTCTGATTGCGGTTATTCTACAAACACAAATTTTCGTATCAATCAGTCACATAATCGAGTTAAGGTTTGTTGTCTTCTAGAGGGTCCACCACGTTACTTGCACGACTTAGAACGTTCTTAAACTCGAGAAAAAATCCAACTTTTGAAAATTTTCCGTCAGGGGAAAAAATAAGCTATTGATATCCGTTTGAACTTTTTAACAGATTCTAAAAATTACCCGGACAAACTAAACGAAGTTAAATTATCCGATCGAATCAACGAGTCCCCAATACAACCCAGAAAACTCAACACTTGAGTGGAATTAAAAAATTCCCAGAAAGAAATGACAAGAAAGGACCTAAGAATAAATATACGAAGTTCCAGGGACTAATTCAAAATTTTGGCCGCGGAACCTCGGCCAAACCAAGTGTTTGGCGGCGGTTCCGCGGCTAAATGAGCGAATTAGTTGTCCGTACTTCACAGTAATTCTTAGTTTTTCCTGCTTGTTTTTCTGAGCATTTTTAATTCATAAAAAATCACATTTTTGAAAATTGTCCAAAGAAGGGTTCGTATCGGGGTATCCGGGTTCGATCGGACTTTAAACTTCGCTCAGACTTCGCCTAAAGCTCTAGCTTGGTTCTGATACCACTGTAGGGTTGCTAGGCACATGCACAAGGGTCTACGAGGCATCAACCATGTCTGATTAAAAATTTAGCCGTGCCGAACAACCCAAAGCCGGATCTTTAAACTAGAGTTTGTGCGAAAACAAGCATGTTAAACACTTTAACACTAAGTGAGAGGGATTACAACCTTTGTAGATCCGGTCCTTCACTTCTTAATCTCCGTGTTGAGGTCCCTTCGCTGCGATCATCGTGTTCCAGACTCTCGAGAGGCTCCACGAAGAGAAAGATGCAGTCATGCTTCCGATCTTCGATAACAAAGATGATCTACCTTGAAGTTTCATTAACACAAGCTAACACTCACTAAAAGAAGTGAACACCCTCATCTAAATGGCAAGGATAGATAAGGATGATGAAGTAGGATTTTTAGCTCTCATTTATAATCTTTTGCTCACACATAACCATCACTTAGAAAAACTAGTAAGATTTTTCCATGAAAAGAAGAAGGAAGAAGAAGAATAAATCATAATCCTTTTGTGATGAATAATGCAAAGTAATCATAAGGTTAGAAATGCAACCATGGTTCAAGTAACCATTGTAGAGAATTAACTAAGGTTAAAGGGTGTGGTTGGGTTAAGGAAATATCATGCAAAAATATCTAAACAAATATCTTTGCACAAAACAAAAAGAAAGCTTCTAGAAACTTCTAGAATAACTTAACCCTAACCATGTTTAATCTCCACTAAGCATGTTGCATTAATAACCACATCATGTTACAATATTATATATCACATATATAATATTTATTGTAACAAAATAAAATAATACAATTAACATATATCGCATATATATCAATGTATTACCCGAGTGAGAAAAAAAATCTTTTAGTGAGCTAATATTAGTTAATGTAATTTAATATATTATATATATTATTATACATTAAATTATCGAATCAACACTTGATCCGACAATCCGGCTATATCGCATATAACCGACTAATATTTATCTGTACCGATTCATCGAATCAACACTTGATCCGATGACCCGGCTGATATCAAATATCGCGAAAATAGAATAAGGTATCTCATATCGCATTATCCTCGGTCCCGCACATATCACATATGTGCTCCTACTCCGTTTTGCCTGAGCCAAGAAACCTATGTGTAGGACTCTAAAGAATCGTCAATACGCCGGCAATAGGTGTGATCATATCAAACACCTACAAGCTGCAAGCGGTCAGCTAAACGTAACAGCCACCCAAGTATTGAGCGCTCAGAAGATCAACAAGCAAGCCTGTACATTCTCCTGTGAATCCAATCAGTAACACTCCCGTACAGTCCGGTCTCGTCGTCTGATATGTCGCATATCTCGCCTAGGGGTGGCAAACGTCAGACCCCTGTAGCTCGATAAGTCATGTCGATATGAGGTCTATAACAGTTTAAGAAACTACTGATAACACTTACCAGTAAATCTCAGCAACCCTGGCCAGGGATTTCCAGTTATAGCCAATCGAACACAGCACAACATCAACTCCTTATACCGGGAGAGACGAATCCCCTCCTATTGCTCATTGCCTCCATGTGATTCGGGACTGTACCCAAAAGCCACCTTTTTGCATGCCCTCTTGGACATGGTATGATGGAAATCAAAGCACAGTGGGAATCACACAAGACTCTATGACGATCTCGGGTTAACAGACTACTCTGTACCAATGTCACCGGAGAACTGCCATCTGACGTGAGGTATAATACCATCTGGGAGTTCTCGGCGAGTCCGTCCAGTGTACCCAGTCTCTACTGAGCACTCGTACGCCATCCTTGATGTCAAACACCGATGGATATGGGATCATCCATCGCCCATCATATGGGTCAAGATGCGTATACGCTAGTCTACTCTGGTGTATTGATGCCCTGTCTCGATACACTCTCGACTAGGAACAGTTATAGGATGTACTCGTCGACTACCGTGGCCCCACTAGTATGATCTCATCATAGTCCCAGTAGTCGAGTACATATCCTAAGGGCTTTATCAACATGTAACATAGAGACAATCAGAGTGTATGTTAAGATAAAGTACAACCAGATAGCATACTATCATGTCGAGCAAGAAAGTCCTTCCTATATATGTCCAAGCATCCATTACAATATACATCATATGTACAGTAATGGCCTCTAGGGCATACATATAACTAACAAAGAGACCATGTCTTAATTATGTTAAGACCTGAGGTTGTCCGGTGATCAGTCGAAAATACTGCATTTCTAACACGGCAATTTCCCTACCTTTTGCCGTCAAGTAAAGGTATCCGGTATTCATATCACACATATTTGCAAAACACATGTAAAAATACTGGATTACTTGTACTGTGTACTAAAACCAGCACTTTTAGGGAAATTGTGTGTTTATCACAGCATCGCATCATTCTTGTATAGCGCAACTTTTGTCTGGGGTCTAATGCAGGAAATTCCAGAAGAAAAATCCCAAAATTGGGAAAAGATCTGATAAACGATACGCCAACTCAAAGGCTAAAGATCTGGTAGCAGTACAGAAGGCTTAAGAGAAATTAAAATATCAAAATAAGGCCTATTGGACAGCCCAAGACCACACCAGAGAGTTCAAGCCCAGAGGCTTCCAAACCGCCGCGGTTCCGCGGCGGGAGCTGGCTTGCGCCGCGGAACCGCGGCGCTTTGATGGCTTCAGATGCTCAAATTTTATACACGTGTCCCTCCTAACGGCCAAAGCTTCCAGAAGACCCCAGAAGCTCCACGTGGCATTTCTAGAAGGCTCGGCTTAACAAATTCTTGGAGGGAAATTTAAAATTTAGGCTTAACTAACTTTTTGGAGGGAAATTTAAATCATTTGGATAACTAACTTGTGGGGGGAATTCAAATTTCAAATATAGAGCTAAGATTTTTGAGGCCTATAAAAAGGAGCTTAGATCAAGGTTGCAAATTGTTCAAGAATTGATTCATCTCCCTCTTCCCTCCACAAGTTTAGTGACAAAACTTGTACCCAATCCCCAATTCAACCTCAAGATCAAATTCCCGAGATCAATTCAAGCAAGAATTCCTCCAACCTTTAGAAGCAACGCCGGATTTCCAACAGAGCAAGAGATCCATGCCGATCCGCGACTCAAGGAGCCGAGCGAAGCCGAAATCGACGATCTAGTTCCTTCCTTTCGTAAATTCAAGAGAGTTGTAACAAAATTTGTCGATAAATAAAGGTGAATTTTCTATATTCTTGCTTATCTTTTAATTCAAGCACAATGATTAGATCTCAATTTGTGATTGTGTTTGTGATCATGATGTTTGAGTAATCTCCGCTCGTGTAGGAGTTGTGACGATCCTTAGATGATGATGATTTAGATATCTTTACAATTCTTAAATCCTATAATGTTTGGAAATTCTAGTGAATCAAATGATTAATAACCTAGTTTTGAGATGATGCTCTCTTGATCGTGTTCACTCGAAACTAGAGATCAACTATTAAACATTTGATTAACTAGAAGCTAGAATTTGAATGCGATCCATCGAAAGGACAAAGGATGAGTTGCGAAATTCCTAATTCCCTCGTAAGATCCTTAAACCTCGATGAATTCGCATCGATCTAGTACCAATTCGTTAAAGGATAAGAATGAGTAATCATTAGATCTCATCACATCTAGAGATCCGATCTACTCCTACGAGCTATCCTTATAATCTTGAGTGTTGATTGGAAATTATCTCTCATCTCTCTTCTAGTTTTAATGTTTTTTTTAGATCTAGATTTTTCTTACTTTTGATCTACAATTACAAATCATGAATTGTTTTCTTTTCTTTGCCTTAAATTTTTAACTCATCTAATTCGAAAATTGAACGGAACTCACTTTCCCTGTGGACGATCCGCACTTACTAACGCGCTACATCCGACACCGTTATTGATTGCGGTCAAAATATTTTTTTGGTTGTGATTTCTAAAATATAGTTTCTATAAACATATTACACTGTACTGAGCGTGGCTCGAGCTTGTCCGCATGCTGCTTTTTAACAAAAGCTGGACTTCCCCAAGTCTTAATGTGACTGAGATGGGGCCTCTTCCCACACCACATTTCATATGGTGTGGTAGGCACAGTCTTAGTAGGAACTCGGTTCAAAAGGTATGCAGCTGATTCTAGCGCATACCCCCAGAATGATCGCGGTAACTCAGCGTTACTCATCATGGACCGTACCATATCCAATAGGGTCCGGTTCCGTCTCTCCGATACACCGTTATGTTGCGGAGTGTATGGAGGAGTAAGCTGAGAGAGAATTCCATTCTCTTTTAAGTAATTCAGGAACTCGGCACTTAAGTATTCTCCACCTCGATCCGATCTTAGAATCTTGATACTTTTGCCGGTTTGTTTTTCTACTTCATTCTTATATTCCTGGAACTTTTCAAAGGCTTCGGACTTATGTTTCATTAAGAAGACATAACCGTACCTTGAAAAATCATCCGTAAAGGTAATGAAGTAAGAATAACCGCTTCGCGCATGTGTAGACATTGGACCGCACACGTCGCTGTGTACGAGTCCCAAGAGCTCGCTCGCTCATACTCCGTGTCCAGTGAACGGAGTCTTTGTCATCTTTCCTTTGAGACAGGATTGACAAGTGGCATACGATTGATATTCGAACGGATCCAAATATCCTTATGTATGTAACTTAGTCAACCTTCTCTCATTGATGTGACCCAGTCTACAATGCCATAAGAAAGTCTGATTGATTTCCGGAGACTTTCTTTTGTGTGTATTCTGGACATTGAAAATCTGTGGTTGGTTTAATACGTATATACCATTGCTCAATGTACCTGACCCAATCAGAACTTGATTAAGGTGAATGTTTACAACATTACTTACAAACGCAAATTCATAACCTTCTTTAGAAACCAAAGATACAGAAATGATATTACAAGTTGCGTTGGGTACAAAAAAGCAATTACGCAAAACCAAAACATGTCCATCTGACATTCCCAGGTGATAGTCCCCCACGGCTTTAGCATCCATGCTAGCTCCGTTTGCAACTCTGAGGGTCATGTCACCTGCCTTCAAAACCCTACGGTTTCTCAACGCCTGCAAAGAATTACAGATATGAGATCCTGATCCGGTATCCAATACCCAGGAAGTAGAGTTTATTGAAAGACAGTTTTCAATAACATACACACCTGAAGCTGAAGCCGCAACCTGCTTCAGTTCCTGTGTCCTGGCCTACCAAGCCCTGCAATCTTTCTTCCAGTGTCCACTCTTATGACAATAGAAGCATTCTTCTTTACACACAAGCTTCCCCGCTATCATTGTTGCCTTTGCCTTTCCCTTCGTATCCACTTTACTAACACCGCCCCTTGGTTTGGCGGGGGCTTTCCTCTTCTTTCCCTTGGCTTTCGCTGTTGGAGATAGTGCCCTCAGAGTCAATTATTGGATCACAGGCACGTGATTGCAATGATTGAGGGAGGACCTATCCCGGTAGGACAGTCTTACTCGAGATGATAGTATGTTATCTGGTTTACCTTTATCATCGTGTACTGCTTTAGGTGACCTGACATGTCGCTATTGCACGTTGATAGAGCCCCTAGGATTCTTGCTTGACTGCCAGCAGTATGAGGGCGATCATATACGTGGGAGCTGGTAGTCTATAAGCACATCCTTAAAAGGTCCCTAGTCGTAGGAGTTTCGAGACAGGGCATCGATACTCCAGAGTAGACTAGTGTATACAGTCGAGACCCCGACGAGGGGCGGTGGCCGGTCTCACAAGCCACTGGTGTCAGTTGGTTCACCTAAGATGTATACAGGTGCTCATTGGGTTATGAGTACACCGGACAGGACTCGCCGGTAACATGCTAGTTGGTCTTATACCTGACGTCAGATAGCAGTTCCCTGGTGACATGTGTACAGGTTAGTTCATCAACCTGAGGATCGTCATTTGTCTCGTGTGAGTTCCCACTGTGCTTTGATTACTACCCTACCACGGCTCAAAGGAGTCGTGCAAACAGGTTTTAGTTGGGTACAGTCCCGAGCCACATGGAGGCAGTGAGCGGATCTTCAGGGGTTCGTCTCTCCCGGTATTGGGGGTGAGGTCGCGCTGTGTCTAGGAGAGCCATTACACGAAGTCCTTGGCCAAGGCAGGAGATTTACTGGTAGGTATTCCAGTAGTATCTCAGGGTGTTCTGGGCTACACTCCGACACGACTTGTACCGCTTTTGGGGGTCTGACTTTTACCAACCCCCTAGGCCCGCCATGCGATGCTCATAGACGAACGGACCGAACTGTACGGATATTGTCACTGACAGGCTCAGTAGGGTGTCAGGATGAGTTTACTCATCGACGTCCCTTCTAGTCAATAGCTGGTGGCCCGTCACGTATTGGCTTATACCTCTGACGTGCTAGTGGTTAAATCCACAACCATAGTATTGACGAGTCTTTAGTGTCCACCACACTTACAGTTACTCAAGCTTTCGGGAGAAACGCTGTAGAGGCCGTATGGAGATATGGCAGGGTCCGATCAGATACGTGCGGTATTGCACGGATCAGGATCGGACGGTTAGTACTAGTGGCTGTATGGTTATATGGCAGGGTTCGATCAGATACGTGCGGTATTGCACGGATCAGGATCGGACGGATATTACTAGCCGGCTTTAGTTTAAGCCGGATCCTAGTTTAGTACAGTGTAGATTTTGTCTCATTGCATTTGTATCCGGACGGAATACAGATGCGGGTGTGTATGCACAGTATCGGGGTTTTTCTGTAATTTATTACGGGACCAGTTTTCTGGAGTTGCCAGTTTGCATTCCGTTCCGGCCGGTTTTCCTTTGTTCTTTCCCGGCCGGACTTTTCCGATGGAGGGGGTTATTTGCAAGTTTGCAAATAACACATTGTGGAGGGGTTTCTTGCAAATGTATTGATTATGATGGCATCTTTTCTTTTCCACCATCATTTTGATTCTCTTTACATCAACCTTTTGCATTAATGGTGATTAGGGTTGATTTGGAGTTGATGTGAGTTTTGTTATGATGATGTTTGGTTGTGGTCACCCATTCTCTTCTCCAACACTCACCTCCCTTCTTGTTATGTTTCATATATTCTTTCCTCCACCATTCTTACATGATAAGGTTTCATTTTGAGAAAAGAGAAGAAGAGGTTTTCATTCTTGAGAGTTTCATTCTTGATCTCATTTCATGCTAGAAAAATGCAAGCACCATTTTTCTTATCTTGATTCCTCCATCATCTTCAAAAGCAACAAAACCCCAAATGAGACATAGCCTCTACACTACACATTCTACAGCAAATCTTGGACGCGTCGGCCAGCCAACTTCGCGCCCGAGTTGCCTCGGTATTGAGGTGGGAGCCCGTAAAAGATGCAGGCGATGTGGTGCCCTTCCGGCAAGGAGCCGACGACCGGAGTTTCCACAGGAGATCGGGACGACGACGAGAAGACCGGAGGACTCGGATCACTCGGTATATCTCTTCCCCTTCTTGTAGTTAGCTTAAACTAGTTAATGGTTCGATCCGGGTGTTTAGTGCGCGGTGGTACCGGTTTGCTAAGTTCGCAAAATTAAAGTTTATCACCGCTTCCGTATTTGGCCGTCGGATTGACGGCCGGGGCGCCGCCGTGCACTTACATTGGTATCAGAGCCTCGCCATTAACTTCGTCTAGCTTTGTTTGATGTGTTTGCATTTTCGATCGACCAAAATTCCAAAAACCCGCGTTTTTCCTCACATCAGTTTTCTGTCGATTTTTTCCTGGCTCCAAAAATTTTTCAGGTTGTATAAAACTGATGTACAAGAATATCTAAGAATTATGGAGAAATTCGAGACAGTGATCCCTCAAGGGGAGCGCGGAACCGCGGCCAAACCCCACTTGGCGCCGCGGTTCCGCCGCCGTATTGATTGATCACTGTGTCCAATTTCTCCAGTGGGCTTCTGGGCTGATTTTAGGGGTTTTGGAATATTAATATTGGGCCCAGAATTTCTGTGAGTGCTACAGTATTGCTTTGGGGCCCACTTGTTAATTTTTGATCGATCGGATATTTTAAACACATTATTTCACAGTAATTACATTATATCTGCGACCGTGAATGTCACTTGATCGGTAAATCCAGTCTAACTACTATAGCCCGGATAGACGGATTTGCGAACGTGACTTTCACGTTGATGTTCTGTGTTTATGCTGTGATGTTGCGGATCGGTCGTGGGGGATAGCCTGGATGCAATGCTAGTACAGTGCTGTTGTATTATGTACATTTGATATTGCGGGGCGAGCGTCCGACATGTGGACTGCCGTCACTGCCTGATTGTATTATTCTTTTGGGGCACGACCTGGTTGCGGTCGATGTACCCGTTGTATGTATATTTTACTTTCTGTATTAGGATTACCCCGAGGAGGGGTGCACGGATAGCCGGGTTCTAGAGGGCAACGGGCCCGCATCTCATGGCATTGAGACGGAGGGGGCTTCACTCTAGGATTGGCGGGCTATTCACCACACTCGTAGGGGGTACAGGTTGACCCAGGAGGGGTGCCCAAGTTACCGAATTCTGTGAAGTGCTGGGTGGTCCATTCACGTTACTGAAAGGGGCTGCCTCGCTTCAGGTTTTGGCGGTTAACTTGCCGCGCCCGTAGGGGTCTTAGATTTCATTGCACAGGCTATCCGCACGACCAGGGGAACGTCGGGTTTCAGTAGTGGCTCTGTGAAACCCGGGGATCCCAGATATCTGTATTGTTCTGTGATGCTGTACATTTCTGTGATGTTGCTTTTATCACGCCTTGAGCGAAATATAATATATTGGTATATATATATTAGTAGATGTTGTATATGTTTTGCATCCGCGCTAGTCCAGTCCCCGCTCTGTCGTTAGTTAGCTAACCTAACAGGTGATGACGGGACCCAGTGGCGAATGCGGATGGCATATACGTACATCAGTATATTTTCGTTCTTTGTGGTGTGATCAATTGATGGGACTGCGTTGATTCGGATCAATGCAAGTTAAAACAAACCTATTCTGATGTTGTTGGAACACTTTTCAAAAAGTTGTTATTGCAAGGACGTTCACTTTTGTTTTGCATCGTGGTATTCATTTGGAATATCCTGCTCCTCAGTCGACGAGGCAAGGGCCGAGATCCCTTCACCGGGAGTGACCCCTTGGACAGAAGTTTGCGTCAGTGCATTAACTTCACTATAGCCGATTACTTTTGTTTTGCATCGTGGTATTCATTTGGAATATCCTGCACCCCATTCTACGGGGAAAGAGCCGAGATCCCTTCACCGGGAGTGATCTCTTTAGTAAAGGTTTTCGTCACTATATTTTCTAAAAAGCTATCCGTTCCTTCAACGATATCAAGTTCATTACGTTAAAGGTTTTCGCCAGAAACCATTCGTAGCCCTCCATCATTTCAGTTAAATATTCGGTAGTATTCAAGCTATGTATTTTGACCTCGCGCCAAGGCATAGTGTTTGGTAGCTGCCGGGTATTTATCTGTTGCATAGATAGATGCGTTGGTTTGGGACAGTCGTACTACTATTTTGGCCTACGTCAAGGGTATGTACGGATGGGTTCAAATTAACCTGGACAATGATGGGTAGAACTTGACATGTGACTTATGATATTTTGACCTCACGCCAAGGTCATAAGAGCATGGGGTAAAAATCACATCGGGAGTTTCAAAAGAGCTGAAACTTGCCAGATATGCGCATACCTTCTGGAGTGTGATGACGTGAGCGGATTCCGTCACGTTATCATGCGATGAGAGTTGGATCCCGATTCCCACTGATGAGTTAGTTTACTCCTCGGGTGACCCCGACTAATTCTTCTTTCAGGTTTGGAGGAGAATTTGAGGTACAGTGGGAGGTTTCCAGATTAGATAAGTGATAACCATCTGATCTAGGTTAGAGTGCACGCTGAGTGTTTCTTTTCTCTCTCTCTCTCTCTGGCAGCGACCATTGACCCGACCCTAGACTATGACTCAGTGACCAAGTTGACCGAACCTTCTTAACACTGGCTTTTGGATTGTCAGAGTTGCAGACCTCATTGCCACTCCTACTTTTACCCTTTCTCCAGGACACCCCGTATTGCTACGAACGTCCACTTCCATTGGACAAAACCATCGTATGGTTAGATACGAACTCGAAGGAATTTATTCGAGGATGGTTTCCGGTTCTGGAGAAAACGGATAGGATTATTCAGTTGTCTTTTCCTTTTTGCCTTCTCTCAAGTTACGAGTACTCATTAGTTTAGGAGATAGTACACCTATTATGCAAATTTGGTAGTCTTCTTCCAAATCTTAGGCTGGTACCGACCGGTAGGGAATGAAGAAAACCAATTAGCCTAAACGGTGTGCAGAAGGTATTAAGATTAAGACAAAGCAAGGGATTAGTAAGAGGGCAAAGTAAATTGCGACTGATATTCACGACCAAACCAAGTATTTCTTCGCCAATCCTAAATCACCTTTGTATTTCTCCAGGACACTCCGTATCACTACGAAGATCCCATTTCATTGGATAATCCATCGTATGGTTATATACGAACTCGAAAGGAACTTGTTCCAGTTCGGGGATGGATCCTGGTTCAGGAGAAATAGGAATAAGGTTTATTCGGTTGTCTTTTATCCTCACCTTCTCTCGCATTGCGAGTGCTCCTAGGATTAGGACAGTACACCCATTATGCTTATTGGATAGTCTTCTTCCAAACCATAGGCTGGTGCCGAACGGTAGGGAAGGAAGAAAACCATTTGGCATAAGGGGTGTGCAGAAGGTAATGACTAAAGACATATAAAAGGATTTGGAGAGGTGGCAAAGAATTATACGGTTATAGTTGTGAATCTGGATAATGGTAGAGGCATTACTAGGAATACCAGGATACCCCATCGAAACATTTCAATGTTTCAGTTCAGCTGTGTACTGTTAAAAGAAAACTGATTTCCCGATTGGACACTTACTCCAGGGTATATATTTACCAGGTTTGATTCTCACATCTATATGGTTTTACAGATGATGAGTGGGAGTAAGTTATTGGGAATAGGGTAATCATCCTCATTATATCGGGATTCGTTGTAATCGGTGATATTTGAGGAGATCATCTAGGCCGTTTGCCGGTCGGCAAATATTTGATTTTGAATATCCGCTGTTATGCACCAATTTCAAATTGATATATCTGTACGTCTATTTTCATAGAGTGAGATATACCTTTTGATATTATGTCGATGACATTTACCTATATCAGTGGATGGTCAGGTAAGGAGTATTAAACAGCGGTGTAATTCTTCTTAACCATAAGTACAGTTTTCAACCTGCGACACACAGTGAAAGAGTTGTTAGACTCAGCGGACGTATACAGAGTATTGTATGTTGTCCAGTGTCCATTAGGACAGAGGGGTTGGTCCTCATACTATATTCTGTTTACTTTTAACTTCTCTAGTTCTTAGACATGTGTTTCGTAGAAACACAGAGTCTAAATTTTGAGGAGTTATAGGTATTTGAATAGAGTAGAGAACCAGGTGTAGCAAGTATCGGGATTCTTCAAAGTGATCGAAGATGTAGATACTTGTGTATGGTATTCAGTTGATAGTAATGATAAAGAGAAATTGCTTCTCTTTCAGGTTACTCATAATTGGAAGCATTCCTAAGTTGAGTAACGCTGATCGGCCTCCTTCCATTTAGTTGACATGCACTGGAGACAGCTGCATGATTTGAATCTGGTTAAATTAAATCAGTGCCTCTGGTTCTATATTGGATATAGAACAGTTCATATCTTAACGTTGTTAAGGTACGGGGAGTTGTTCGGCTTATGATTAAAACCAGACACTGGACAACTCAAGGCACGTTTCTGTAATGGCTGTTTATGGGTTGACCCAGGCTATGACGAGGGTTGACTTTCTACCATCTGGCAGATCAATAGAAATATTGTTCTAGACTCGCCACAGTTTTATTAAAAATGGATTTTTTAAAAAAAAACAGTAGTGGGAGTATGGTAGAACTGGAAGTGATTCCAGAACCGCAAACGATTACTGAAGATTTGATAAGGAACCTAAAGATTCAATCTGATTTGACATTCCATTGGCCACTCCGCAGATAAGGTGGGTAACTTCAGGCACCCGAGAGGTACTCCGGTAGCCTCAAGGACGGTGACAGGGAAGTTCTTGTTTACCCACACTTGCCATTGTTGTTGTTCCAGGCTGCGAGACCCGGCAGGAGGATGAGTATAGCGTCGTTCTAAACTAGCTTTAGAAGTGCACGTCTATATGACTCTGCCAGAGGGTTGTCGTAGTCAGTAGGAGCAGCGGAAGCATTGGTGGACATCATGCTTGTGTCTATTTATAGACTAAAGCAGATGTAGCGGAGATAGATCATCTGTTTCTGATGTGACAGTCATAGGTTTGACGTCATCAGAATAGGGGATGGATCTGTTGAGAAGGTAGTAGGAAGTGATATTCCTATACTACGATCGGTTATACTTTGGTCGTCACACAGTGGTTTCTCCACATGGGACTTGGACATTATATAAGACATACCGGTTACTAGATCTATAGTTTTAGATCTAGATTTGGGTGGTTTCCCAATCTGGGTACTATGACAGCATTCTAAGAGTATTTAGAATGGACGACTCCTGGCACGGTAGTGTACCTGCAGGTGATGGAGTCACCCTCTCTAAAGGTTTCTTATAGACTAAAGTAGAGAGGGATGCGCATGATTAGCAGATCACTTGCTTAGGCAATTGAGTCAATCATGAGATGTCAAGTACCACACCAGATATTGTTCTTGCACTAGATGCAATAACTTGACATTGATCCAATCCTGGAGAAACAGTCGGAAGCAGTTTTAGAACATAAGTGGATGTTCTTGGGATATGATAACGACAGCCTCATTTGGAAGACAGTTATCATTCTAGGCTTCCAAGGTGACATGGACGACAAGGAGGTTGTCAAAGTTATAGTTTTCCTTCTGACGAGGGGCGGTATTTTGGACAGGTGGTCCAAGGCAATACTGAGGGTGGCATGGCGCAGGATACTGATTAAATTCAGTTGACGATACAGTCTAAGAAGTTTGGATTTGGAGTTCATTTATGAGCTAGGTCCCATCAGACATCCAGACATTCTAAGACAGATATTGCTCATTTCGGGAGATGGCTTTCTCCGCGAACTTGAGATAGAGAGAGACATAGAAAGAAACATCAAGACGGATCCACTCACTGAGGCTATTCCTCGAACGCAATAGTTTCACAAACGGATTTTGTGAGACTGACTAGTAGGGGAGTTGGGTGTTCGGTATCACACAGGCTGTGAGTATGCGACATCGCAATAATTAGCCTTGAGTGCAAGTGGGAAATTGTTGGAGATAGTGCCCTCAGAGTCAATTATTGGATCACAGGCACGTGATTGCAATGATTGAGGGAGGACCTATCCCGGTAGGACAGTCTTACTCGAGATGATAGTATGCTATCTGGTTTACCTTTATCATCGGGTACTGCTTTAGGTGACCTGACATGTCGCTATTGCACGTTGATAGAGCCCCTAGAATTCTTGATTGACTGCCAGCAGTATGAGGGCGATCATATACGTGGGAGCTGGTAGTCTATAAGCACATCCTTAAAAGGTCCCTAGTCGTAGGAGTTTCGAGACAGGGCATCGATACTCCAGAGTAGACTAGTGTATACAGTCGAGACCCCGACGAGGGGCGGTGGCCGGTCTCACAAGCCACTGGTGTCAGTTGGTTCACCTAAGATGTATACAGGTGCTCATTGGGTTATGAGTACACCGGACAGGACTCGCCGGTAACATGCTAGTTGGTCTTATACCTGACGTCAGATAGCAGTTCCCTGGTGACATGTGTACAGGTTAGTTCATCGACCTGAGGATCGTCATTTGTCTCGTGTGAGTTCCCACTGTGCTTTGATTACTACCCTACCACGGCTCAAAGGAGTCGTGCAAACAGGTTTTAGTTGGGTACAGTCCCGAGCCACATGGAGGCAGTGAGCGGATCTTCAGGGGTTCGTCTCTCCCGGTATTGGGGGTGAGGTTGCGCTGTGTCTAGGAGATCCATTACACGAAGTCCTTGGCCAAGGCAGGAGATTTACTGGTAAGTATTCCAGTAGTATCTCAGGGTGTTCTGGGCTACACTCCGACACGACTTGTACCGCTTTTGGGGGTCTGACTTTTACCAACCCCCTAGGCCCGCCATGCGATGCTCATAGACGAACGGACCGGACTGTACGGATATTGTCACTGACAGGCTCAGTAGGGTGTCAGGATGAGTTTACTCATCGACGTCCTTTTTATTCAATAGCTGGTGGCCCGTCACATATTGGCTTATACCTCTGACGTGCTAGTGGTTAAATCCACAGCCATAGTATTGACGAGTCTTTAGAGTCCACCACACTTACAGTTACTCAAGCTTTCGGGCGAAACGCTGTAGAGGCCGTATGGAGATATGGCAGGGTCCGATCAGATACGTGCGGTATTGCACGGATCAGGATCGGACGGTTAGTACTAGTGGCCGTATGGTTATATGGCAGGGTTCGATCAGATACGTGCGGTATTGCACGGATCAGGATCGGACGGATATTACTAGCCGGCTTTAGTTTAAGCCGGATCCTAGTTTAGTACAGTGTAGATTTTGTCTCATTGCATTTGTATCCGGACGGAATACAGATGCGGGTGTGTATGCACAGTATCGGGGTTTTTCTGTAATTTATTACGGGACCAGTTTTCTGGAGTTGCCAGTTTGCATTCCGTTCCGGCCGGTTTTCCTTTGTTCTTTCCCGGCTGGACTTTTCCGATGGAGGGGGTTATTTGCAAGTTTGCAAATAACACATTGTGGAGGGGTTTCTTGCAAATGTATTGATTATGATGGCATCTTTTCTTTTCCACCATCATTTTGATTCTCTTTACATCAACCTTTTGCATTAATGGTGATTAAGCTTGATTTGGAGTTGATGTGAGTTTTGTTATCATGATGTTTGGTTGTGGTCACCCATTCTCTTCTCTTACACTCACCTCCCTTCTTGTTATGTTTCATATATTCTTTCCTCCACCATTCTTACATGATAAGGTTTCATTTTGAGAAAAGAGAAGAAGAGGTTTTCATTCTTGGGAGTTTCATTCTTGATCTCATTTCATGCTAGAAAAATGCAAGCACCATTTTTCTTATCTTGATTCCTCCATCATCTTCAAAGGCAACAAAACCCCAAATGAGACATAGCCTCTACACTACACATTCTACAGCAAATCTTGGACGCGTCGGCCAGCCAACTTCGCGCCCGAGTTGCCTCGGTATTGAGGTGGGAGCCCGTAAAAGATGCAGGCGATGTGGTGCCCTTCCGGCAAGGAGGCGACGACCGGAGTTTCCGCAGGAGATCGGGACGACGACGAGAAGACCGGAGGACTCGGATCACTCGGTATATCTCTTCCCCTTCTTGTAGTTAGCTTAGACTAGTTAATGGTTCGATCCGGGTGTTTAGTGCGCGGTGGTGCCGGTTTGCTAAGTTCGCAAAATTAAAGTTTATCACCGCTTCCGCATTTGGCCGTCGGATTGACGGCCGGGACGCCGCCGTGCACTTACAGTGGTATCAGAGCCTCGCCATTAACTTCGTCTAGCTTTGTTTGATGTGTTTGCATTTCCGATCGACCAAAATTCCAAAAACCCGCGTTTTTCCTCACATCAGTTTTCTGTCGATTTTTTCCTGGCTCAAAATTTTTTTCAGGTTGTATAAAACTGATGTACAAGAATATCTAAGAATTATGGAGAAATTCGAGACAGTGATCCCTCAAGGGGAGCGCGGAACCGCGGCCAAACCCCACTTGGCGCCGCGGTTCCGCCGCCGTATTGATTGATCACTGTGTCCAATTTCTCCAGTGGGCTTCTGGGCTGATTTTAGGGGTTTTGGAATATTAATATTGGGCCCAGAATTTCTGTGAGTGCTACAGTATTGCTTTGGGGCCCACTTGTTAATTTTTGATCGATCGGATATTTTAAACACATTATTTCACAGTATTTACATTATATCTGCGACCGTGAATGTCACTTGATCGGTAAATCCAGTCTAACTGCTATAGCCCGGTTATACGGATTTGCGAACGTGACTTTCACGTTGATGTTCTGTGTTTATGCTGTGATGTTGCGGATCGGTCGTGGGGGATAGCCTGGATGCAATGCTAGTACAGTGCTGTTGTATTATGTACATTTGATATTGCGGGGCGAGCGTCCGACATGTGCACTGCCGTCACTGCCTGATTGTATTATTCTTTTGGGGAACGACCTGGTTGCGGTCGATGTACCCGTTGTATGTATATTTTACTTTCAATATTAGGATTACCCCGCGGAGGGGTGTACGGATAGCCGGGTTCTAGAGGGCAACGGGCCCGCATCTCATGGCATTGAGACGGAGGGGGCTTCACTCTAAGATTAGCGGGCTATTCGCCGTACTCGTAGGGGGTACAGGTTGACCCAAGAGGGGTGCCCAAGTTACCGGATTCCGTGAAGTGCTGGGTGGTCCATTCACGTTACTGAAGGGGGCTGCCTCGCTTCAGGTTTTGGCGGGTAACTTGCCGCGCCCGTATGGGTCTTGGATTTCATTGCACAGGCTATCCGCACGACCAGGGGAACGTCGGGTTTCAGTAGTGGCTCTGTGAAACCCGGGGATCCCAGATATCTGTATTGTTCTGTGATGCTGTACATTTCTGTGATGTTGCTTTTTATCACGCCTTGAGCGAAATATAATATATTGGTATATATATATTAGTAGATGTTGTATATGTTTTGCATCCGCGCTAGTCCAGTCCCCGCTCTGTCGTTAGTTAGCTAACCTAACGGGTGATGACGGGACCCAGTGGCGAATGCGGATGGCATATACGTACATCAGTATATTTTCGTTCTTTGTGGTGTGATCAATTGATGGGACTGTGTTGATTCGGATCAATGCAAGTTAAAACAAACCTATTCTGATGTTGTTGGAACACTTTTCAAAAAGTTGTTATTGCAAGGACGTTCACTTTTGTTTTGCATCGTGGTATTCATTTGGAATATCCTGCTCCTCAGTCGACGAGGCAAGGGCCGAGATCCCTTCACCGGGAGTGACCCCTTGGACAGAAGTTTGCGTCAGGGCATTAACTTCACTATAGCCGATTACTTTTGTTTTGCATCGTGGTATTCATTTGGAATATCCTGCACCCCATTCTACGGGAAAAGAGCCGAGATCCCTTCACCGGGAGTGACCTCTTTAGTAAAGGTTTTCGTCACTATATTTTCTAAAAAGCTATCCGTTCCTTCAACGATATCAAGTTCATTACGTTAAAGGTTTTCGCCAGAAACCATTCGTAGCCCTCCATCATTTCAGTTAAATATTCGGTAGTATTCAAGCTATGTATTTTCACCTCACGCCAAGGCATAGCGTTTGGTAGCTGCCGGGTATTTATCTGTTGCATAGATAGATGCGTTGGTTTGGGACAGTCGTACTACTATTTTGGCCTACGTCAAGGGTATGTACGGGTGGGTTCAAATTAACCTGGACAATGATGGGTAGAACTTGACATGTGACTTATGATATTTTGACCTCACGCCAAGGTCATAAGAGCATGGGGTAAAAATCACATCGGGAGTTTCAAAAGAGCTGAAACTTGCCAGATATGCGCATACCTTCTGGAGTGTGATGACGTGAGCGGATTCCGTCACGTTATCATGCGATGAGAGTTGGATCCCGATTCCCACTGATGAGTTGGTTTACTCCTCGGGTGACCCCGACTAATTCTTCTTTCAGGTTTGGAGGAGAATTTGAGATACAGTGGGAGGTTTCCAGATTAGATAAGTGATAACCATCTGATCTAGGTTAGAGTGCACGCTGAGTGTTTCTTTTCTCTCTCTCTCTGGCAGCGACCATTGACCCGACCCTAGACTATGACTCAGTGACCAAGTTGACCGAACCTTCTTAACACTGGCTTTTGGATTGTCAGAGTTGCAGACCTCATTGCCACTCCTACTTTTACCCTTTTCTCCAGGACACCCCGTTTTGCTACGAACGTCCACTTCCATTGGACAAAACCATCGTATGGTTAGATACGAACTCGAAGGAATTTATTCGAGGATGGTTTCCGGTTCTGGAGAAAACGGATAGGATTATTCAGTTGTCTTTTCCTTTTTGCCTTCTCTCAAGTTACGAGTACTCCTTAGTTTAGGAGATAGTACACCTATTACGCAAATTGGGCAGTCTTCTTCCAAATCTTAGGCTGGTGCCGACCGGTAGGGAATGAAGAAAACCAATTAGCCTAAACGGTGTGCAGAAGGTATTAAGATTAAGACAAAGCAAGGGATTAGTAAGAGGGCAAAGTAAATTGCGACTGATATTCACGACCAAACCAAGTATTTCTTCGCCAATCCTAAATCACCTTTGTATTTCTCCAGGACACTCCGTATCACTACGAAGATCCCATTTCATTGGATAATCCATCGTATGGTTATATACGAACTCGAAAGGAACTTGTTCCAGTTCGGGGATGGATCCTGGTTCAGGAGAAATAGGAATAAGGTTTATTCGGTTGTCTTTTATCCTCACCTTCTCTCGCATTGCGAGTGCTCCTAGGATTAGGACAGTATACCCATTATGCTTATTGGATAGTCTTCTTCCAAACCATAGGCTGGTGCCGAACGGTAGGGAAGGAAGAAAACCATTTGGCCTAAGGGTGTGCAGAAGGTAATGATTAAAGACATATAAAGGGATTTGGAGAGGCGGCAAAGAATTATACGGTTATAGTTGTGAATCTGGATAATGGTAGAGGCATTACTAGGAATACCAGGATACCCCATCGAAACATTTCAATGTTTCAGTTCAGCTGTGTACTGTTAAAAGAAAACTGATTTCCCGATTGGACACTTACTCCAGGGTATATATTTACCAGGTTTGATTCTCACATCTATATGGTTTTACAGATGATGAGTGGGAGTAAGTTATTGGGAATAGGGTAATCATCCTCATTATATCGGGATTCGTTGTAATCGGTGATATTTGAGGAGATCATCTAGGCTGTTTGCCGGTCGGCAAATATTTGGTTTTGAATATCCGCTGTTATGCACCAATTTCAAATTGATATATCTGTACGTCTATTTTCATAGAGTGAGATATACCTTTTGATATTATGTCGATGACATTTACCTATATCAGTGGATGGTCAGGTAAGGAGTATTAAACAGCGGTGTAATTCTTCTTAACCATAAGTACAGTTTTCAACCTGCGACACACAGTGAAAGAGTTGTTAGACTCAGCGGACGTATACAGAGTATTGTATGTTGTCCAGTGTCCATTAGGACAGAGGGGTTGGTCCTCATACTATATTCTGTTTACTTTTAACTTCTCTAGTTCTTAGACATGTGTTTCGTAGAAACACAGAGTCTAAATTTTGAGGAGTTATAGGTATTTGAATAGAGTAGAGAACCAGGTGTAGCAAGTATCGGGATTCTTCAAAGTGATCGAAGATGTAGATACTTGTGTATGGTATTCAGTTGATAGTAATGATAAAGAGAAATTGCTTCTCTTTCAGGTTACTCATAATTGGAAGCATTCCTAAGTTGAGTAACGCTGATCGGCCTCCTTCCATTTAGTTGACATGCACTGGAGACAGCTGCATGATTTGAATCTGGTTAAATTAAATCAGTGCATCTGGTTCTATATTGGATATAGAACAGTTCATATCTTAACGTTGTTAAGGTACGGGGAGTTGTCCGGCTTATGATTAAAACCAGACACTGGACAACTCAAGGCACGTTTCTGTAATGGCTGTTTGTGGGTTGACCCAGGCTATGACGAGGGTTGACTTTCTACCATCTGGCAGATCAAAAAAAATATTGTTCTAGACTCGCCACAGTTTTATTAAAAATGGATTTTAAAAAAAAAACAGTAATGGGAGTATGGTAGAACTGGAAGTGATTCCAGAACCGCAAACGGCCCCCTTGCCACAAACCCTAAGGTTCAGAGGCAGTTCAAGACGGTCACTGTTCAGTTGATAAAACTACACATTTGTATTACATTTTTCCTACCATTTTCATATTAAAAAAAGGACTTTATTATAATATATTATACATGTAAGGGTTTATGTATAAAAGCACCATTTTCCATGTGTTAATATATTTTAATTAGTATTTGGTAGGAAAATGTATGCAAATAAATCTATTGACCAAATCCTAGTAGAACTAAATCTACTAAATATTATTTGAGATTATTGTGCAGAATTTTCCAAGTTGTTATGCAGAATTTATCAAACAAATCAAGTTGTTGAAGAAAACTTGCCTAATTAAGAAGCAAAACTTGGAGACCAAGTCTGGAAGCAACCGAGAAAAGATTTTTGAATTCTGAAGATGCCTAGGATTGCCACATGTCACAAGATGCAAGCACAAGAAATTTCATCAAGAGATCCCTACCATTAAGCGCGGATCCACGGCCAAACACCCCCTTGGGCCGCAGATCCGCCACAATCTTAAGGATTTGGAAGACAAGATTTTTTGGGGTGAATCAAAACTATATTTTACCAAGTTTTCAACAAGAAGATTCTGGCTTTGCACTATAAAAGGGCACCGAGAGCCTCTTGGAAAAGTTATCAAGCCGAAGAGATCACGAAGCTCCAGACGCTCACGCATCCAGGCCGATCATCGACTGTTCGACTACCTCCTTAGGAAAGATCGAGAAGCAACTAGTTTGTAATCATTTTCTACGGATTAAAGTGTAGTTTGTTCAAGTCGATTAATAAAGGTAGTTATTTTATTTAATTGTCTTTGCATTTTACATTATGTTTTCCCTCTCTGTCTTTTCATCTTCTTCTCCCAACATGCGCGAGTAATTCTCCGCTTGTTAGGGTTCGTAGGATTAGGGTAGGCTAATGGACGATGAAAATAATTAAACCCTTTTAAAGTCCTATAAAGTTTAGGAATTTTATCAAAAGAATCATTAACATCCTAATCGGGCGCGCTAGCAATTCTTTGCTAGTTCCGACCGCGATTAGAGATTAGATTAATGATTGTTTTGGTAAAGGCTAGATATGAACGGAGTTCCGTGTCGAGATAAGGGTTACGAGTGGGATTCCTTTTCCCTCCAGAAACCCTAATCTACACGCATCATCGTCGTTCTAGTTCTAAATCTATTAAAGGATAAAAAGGGTAACTTTTAATTAATCGTCCATAACTACTAAATCCTAACGAACCCTACAAGCCTTCTTATTATATTATCTAAGTCTCTAAAATAATCTAGATTTATATTTTACATTCTTGTTTAACGTAGATCTAGAAATCATTCTATAAAATTCGTTATCCCTCCTCTCTTTCTCAACACATCTAAAGTAAAAGTAAAAGGTTCCATGTTTCCCTGAGGACGACCCGTACTCACCCCGGTCGAGCTACGTGCGACACCGTTCTGATTGCGGTTATTCTACAAACACAAATTTTCGTATCAATCAGTCACATAATCGAGTTAAGGTTTGTTGTCTTCTAGAGGGTCCACCGCGTTACTTGCACGACTTAGAACGTTCTTAAACTCGAGAAAAAATCCAACTTTTGAAAATTTTCCGTCATGGGAAAAAATAAGTTATTGATATCCGTTTGAACTTTTTAACAGATTCTAAAAATTATCCGGACAAACTAAACGAAGTTAAATTATCCGATCGAATCAACGAGTCCCCAATACAACCCAGAAAACTCAACACTTGAGTGGAATTAAAAAATTCCGAGAAAGAAATGACAAGAAAGGACCTAAGAATAAATATACGAAGTTCCAGGGACTAATTCAAAATTTTGGCCGCGGAACCTCGGCCAAACCAAGTGTTTGGCGGCGGTTCCGCGGCCAAATGAGCGAATTAGTGGTTCGTACTTCACAGTAATTCTTAGTTTTTCCTGCTTGTTTTTCTGAGCATTTTTAATTCATAAAAAATCACATTTTTGAAAATTGTCCAAAGAAGGGTTCGTATCGGGGTATCCGGGTTCGATCGGACTTTAAACTTTGCTCAGACTTCACCTAAAGCTCTAGCTTGGTTCTGATACCACTGTAGGGTTGCTAGGCACATGCACAAGGGTCTACGAGGCATCAACCATGTCTGATTAAAAATTTAGCCGTGCCGAACAACCCAAAGCCGGATCTTTAAACTAGAGTTTGTGCGAAAACACGCATGTTAAACACTTTAACACTAAGTGAGAGGGATTACAACTTTTGTAGATCCGGTCCTTCACTTCTTAATCTCCGTGTTGAGGTCCCTTCGCTGCGATCATCGTGTTCCAGACTCTCGAGAGGCTCCACGAAGAGAAAGATGCAGTCATGCTTCCGATCTTCGATAACAAAGATGATCTACCTTGAAGTTTCATTAACACAAGCTAACACTCACTAAATGAAGTGAACACCCTCATCTAAATGGCAAGGATAGATGAGGATGATGAAGTAGGATTTTTAGCTCTCATTTATAATCTTTTTCTCACACATAACCATCACTTAAAAAAACTAGTAAGATTTTTCCATGAAAAGAAGAAGGAAGAAGAAGAATAAATCATAATCCTTTTGTGATGAATAATGCAAAGTAATCATAAGGTTAGAAATGCAACCATGGTTCAAGTAACCATTGTAGAGAATTAACTAAGGTTAAAGGGTGTGGTTGGGTTAAGGAAATATCATGCAAAAATATCTAAACAAATATCTTTGCACAAAACAAAAAGAAAGCTTCTAGAAACTTCTAGAATAACTTAACCCTAACCATGTTTAATCTCCACTAAGCATGTTGCATTAATAACCACATCATGTTACAATATTATATATCACATATATAATATTTATTGTAACAAAATAAAATAATACAATTAACATATATCGCATATATATCAATGTATTACCCGAGTGAGAAAAAGAATCTTTTAGTAAGCTAATATTAGTTAATGTAATTTAATATATTATATATATTATTATACATTAAATTATCGAATCAACACTTGATCCGACAATCCGGCTATATCGCATATAACCGACTAATATTTATCCGTACCGATTCATCGAATCAACACTTGATCCGATGACCCGGCTGATATCAAATATCGCGAAAATAGAATAAGGTATCTCATATCGCATTATCATCGGTCCCGCACATATCACATATGTGCTCCTACTCCGTTTTGCCTGAGCCAAGAAATCTATGTGTAGGACTCTAAAGAATCGTCAATACGCCGGCAATAGGTGATGATCATATCAAACACCTACAAGCTGCAAGCGGTCAGCTAAACGTAACAGCCACCCAAGTATTGAGCGCTCAGAAGATTAACAAGCAAGCCTGTACATTCTCCTGTGAATCCAATCAGTAACACTCCCGTACAGTCCGGTCTCGTCGTCTGATATGTCGCATATCTCGCCTAGGGGTGGTAAACGTCAGACCCCTGTAGCTCGATAAGTCATGTCGATATGAGGTCTATAACAGTTTAAGAAACTACTGATAACACTTACCAGTAAATCTCAGTAACCCTGGCCAGGGATTTCCAGTTATAGCCAATCGAACACAGCACAACATCAACTCCTTATACCGGGAGAGACGAATCCCCTCCTATTGCTCATTGCCTCCATGTGATTCGGGACTGTACCCAAAAGCCACCTTTTTGCATGCCCTCTAGGACATGGTATGATGGAAATCAAAGCACAGTGGGAATCACACAAGACTCTATGACGATCTCGGGTCAACAGACTACTCTGTACCAATGTCACCGGAGAACTGCCATCTGACGTGAGGTATAATACCATCTGGGAGTTCTCGGCGAGTCCGTCCAGTGTACCCAGTCTCTACTGAGCACCCGTACGCCATCCTTGATGTCAAACACCGATGGATATGGGATCATCCATCGCCCATCATATGGGTCAAGATGCGTATACGCTAGTCTACTCTGGTGTATTGATGCCCTGTCTCGATACACTCTCGACTAGGAACAGTTATAGGATGTACTCGTCGACTAACGTGGCCCCACTAGTATGATCTCATCATAGTCCCAGTAGCCGAGTATATATCCTAAGGGCTTTATCAACATGTAACATAGAGACAATCAGAGTGTATGTTAAGATAAAGTACAACCAGATAGCATACTATCATGTCGAGCAAGAAAGTCCTTCCTATATATGTCCATGCATCCATTACAATATACATCATATGTACAGTAATGGCCTCTAGGGCATACATATAACTAACAAAGAGACCATGTCTTAATTATGTTAAGACCTGAGGTTGTCCGGTGATCAGTCGAAAATACTGCATTTCTAACACGGCAATTTCCCTACCTTTTGCAGTCAAGTAAAGGTATCCGGTATTCATATCACACATATTTGCAAAACACATGTAAAAATACTGGATTACTTGTACTGTGTACTAAAACCAGCACTTTTAGGGAAATTGTGTGTTTATCACAGCATCGCATCATTCTTGTATAGCGCAACTTTTGTCTGGGGTCTAATGCAGGAAATTCCAGAAGCAAAAGCCCAAAATTAGGAAAAGATCTGATAAACGATACGCCAACTCAAAGGCTAAAGATCTGGTAGCAGTACAGAAGGCTTAAGAGAAATTAAAATATCAAAATAAGGCCCATTGGACAGCCCAAGACCACACCAGAGAGTTCAAGCCCAGAGGCTTCCAAACTGCCGCGGTTCCGCGGCGGGAGCTGGCTTGCGCCGCGGAACCGCGGCGCTTTGATGGCTTCAGATGCTCAAATTTTATACACGTGTCCCTCCTAACGGTCAAAGCCTCCAGAAGACCCCAGAAGCTCCACGTGGCATTTCTAGAAGGCTCGGCTTAACAAATTCTTGGAGGGAAATTCAAAATTTAGGCTTAACTAACTTTTTGGAGGGAAATTTAAATCATTTGGATAACTAACTTGTGGGGGGAATTCAAATTTCAAATATAGAGCTAAGATTTTTGAGGCCTATAAAAAGGAGCTTAGATCAAGGTTGCAAATTGTTCAAGAATTGATTCATCTCCCTCTTCCCTCCACAAGTTTAGTGACAAAACTTGTGCCCAATCCCCAATTCAACCTCAAGATCAAATTCCCGTGATCAATTCAAGCAAGAATTCCTCCAACCTTTAGAAGCAACGCCGGATTTCCAATGGATCAAGAGATCCACGCCGATCCGCGACTCAAGGAGCCGAGCGAAGCCGAAATCGACGATCTAGTTCCTTCCTTTTGTAAATTCAAGAGAGTTGTAACAAAATTTGTCGATAAATAAAGGTAAATTTTCTATATTCTTGCTTATCTTTTAATTCAAGCACAATGATTAGATCTCAATTTGTGATTGTGTTTGTGATCATGATGTTTGAGTAATCTCCGCTCGTGTAGGAGTTGTGACGATCCTTAGATGATGATGATTTAGATATCTTTACAATTCTTAAATCCTATAATGTTTGGAAATTCTAGTGAATCAAATGATTAATAACCTAGTTTTGAGATGATGCTCTCTTGATCGTGTTCACTCGAAACTAGGGATCAACTATTAAACATTTGATTAACTAGAAGCTAGAATTTGAATGCGATCCATCGAAAGGACAAAGGATGAGTTGCGAAATTCCTAATTCCCTCGCAAGATCCTTAAACCTCGATGAATTCGCATCGATCTAGTACCAATTCGTTAAAGGATAAGAATGAGTAATCATTAGATCTCATCACATCTAGAGATCCGATCTACTCCTACGAGCTATCCTTATAATCTTGAGTGTTGATTGGAAATTATCTCTCATCTCTTTTCTTGTTTTAATGTTTCTTTTAGATCTAGATTTTTCGTACTTTTGATCTACAATTACAAATCATGAATTGTTTTCTTTTCTTTGCCTTAAATTTTCAACTCATCTAATTCGAAAATTGAACGGAACTCACTTTTCCCTGTGGACGATCCGCACTTACTAACGCGCTACATCCGACACTGTTATTGATTGCGGTCAAAATATTTTTTTGGTTGTGATTTCTAAAATCTAGTTTCTATAAACATACGACACAATCGGAAAATCATTAAATCATCCGGCTTATGTTAAAAAGCAAAATCTGGACAAGCTCGAGGCAAGGTCAGTTATGTGCAAGTTTATATGATATCCCAAACATTCACGATGGTATATCTTCTACCACACCGAGGAACAAAAAATGTTTGTTTCTCGAAATGCCACCTATTTAGAAAAAGAATTTCTTGTGAAAGAAATTAGTGGTAATGAGGTAGAACTGAAAGAAGTTCTAGCTACATAAACTATAACCGACAATTTGGTAGAACCGGAGGATTCAATAGTCCCCGACGAACCCCAGCCACTCCACAGATCTAGTTGGGTTCCTCATCCACCTGAGAGATACTACGGTTTTCTCATAAACGGAGGGAGCAAGGATTGCATCATGGAAGATGATGATCCAACTAGTTTCGAGCAGGCCATCACAAGTGGAGACTCTATGAAATGGCTGGATGCTATGCGATCTGCGATGGAATCCATGTACACCAATAAAGTATTGACTTTGGAAGTTGCTCCTGAAGGGATAAAACCTATCGGGAGCAAGTGGAGCTTTAAGAAGAAACTTGGTGTAGATGGAAAAGTTGAGACTTTCAAAGCTAGACTTGTAGCAAAAGGATTTCGTCAACGACCTGGTGTCGACTATGATGAAACCTTTTCTCCTGTCGCTATGCTTATGTCTATCAATATCCTACTTTCCATTGCTGCATCACATGACTACGAAATATGACAGATGGACGTCAAGGCAGCTTTTCTAAGTGGTGATTTAGAAGAGAGCGTGTACATGACACAACCAAAGGGCTTTGGTGGGAATTCACCCGCTCACGCAAACGCGTATGTTTTGAAAATAGAATTGGTTTTGGAAATGGTTGCGCACGCGAGCTCAGTCTCGTTTTAAAATTTATAAACCATAAGTGCACGACACATTGTAGCGAGCCGGCAAGTACGGGTCGATCCGTAAAGAATTGTGTATTAGGTTTTGTTAATTAAGGTTCAACAAATAATGAATTGGTTAGTTTGTCACAAAAAATATAAAACACGAAAACAAAGAAAACAAGTTACGAAAGAAATGGCTGTGGCTTTAGTTCGGATGGTCGAATCGTGATGATTCCTTTAACGCTCCCTTGATCATGAGTTGTCTGTCCTTGTGTCGATCCTGGCGTGAAGCATGACTTGTTAATGCAGTTGCGGAGAACAAGTCATCAAATTCCGATATTCGGCGCAAAACACGAAATGAGTCATCATTTATCGTTTGTATGTCCAAGCTTGAGGTATCAACACTAAGCACAAGGGTTAGCAAGCATACGACAATATCAAAAAAATAAATTAGCGAGTGAGAGCAATTAGTTTTAGTGTTAACTTTGCTAAGTGCTTGTGATAGTATAGGGTATATGAAAACCGAAGGTTTGTCAAGCACTTGGTCACAAAATACCGTATCCAAACTTAGAAAACTTAACACTAAATTGATTTTAACTTAAACATTGTGAAATGGGGAAAGGGAGTGAGTATGGTATATGAAGAGGTTACAAAGTAATCATGGTTTCAAAATACTATAGCACATCAATACATAATCAATTTTTATGTTAGAATCATAAATATAAGCACATTAAACATGAAAAAGAGAAGGAGGAGGCAAACCTTTTCATCTCACTTACTTACCATTACCACAACCAAAGAAAGATTAGTTACACATAACAATAGCAAAAGAAAGCAAGTAAGAAAAAGAATACAAGAAACAAGCAAAAGAAATATTATTTAACACTTGATGAAATTGAGGTACATGGTATTGGTAACTTGTTCAACCTCCATAATGAAGCTCTCCAAAGAAAGCTTCAAGAGTGAAGAAGAAGAAGAAACCAAGTGAAAGCCCACACAACTCTTAAGCCTAAACAAAAAAATAAACTAAACTATAGAATATGTGCATCCCCTCTCTCAAATCTGTTCAGGTATTTATAGGCATCGAAATAGAATAAACAAACAATATATATAGGATGATGTGATGCCTATAAAGTGCCAGAAGAAAAATAGGGGAAAAGGAGCAAGGGGGCCGTGTCGCCAGATTTATTGGAAGGCCAGCCGGTTTTGTTATGGTGAAAGTGGCTCGTTTTGGCATGGTGAACTCGAGTGCTCTCCAACATAATCCTGGTGCTGCTTGATTTATATATAAACTCATGTTTACTACTCAGGATTTTGGAGGGAAACATGATGCTACATATCACATCAAAACTTTTAGCATTTAACTCATGTTATCATCCTATATATGCCCACTTACATAAATTGTACAAAGGCAACCCCCATATGATCAATGTCCTAAAAGAGCTAGTACACACTTGGATTGTGTTGGACCAAAATTGTATGCACACATTTATTACAAAAGATCTTTTGAATATCGGTCGGTTTTCTGTTCTTATTGCTGTGTCGGCTCCCAAATGCTATATCCGTGATATTGAGTGTGTTTTCAGTATTTTATCACGAATACCTGTAAACTGTAATTACTGAGCAAACACTGATTAATAGTACCGATAAATAACAAAATTGATAATGAATGAGAGGTATTAAAATGCAGTTTTTTGTGATGAACAAATACCCCCAAACTTATTTTTTGCTCGTCCCAAGCAAAACAAAAAAATTCTAGCCTCACTTTCGTAGGGAACGTGATTGCACTGAGCATGTGCAATAAGCCGTTAAACCTTTAGGTGCCCCTAGCAGGAGGAGTGTTGTTTCCTGAGGGTTTTCAGCGGGTTTAACCCACAAAATCCAGTCAAGTTAGTGCTGTGGAGAACCTGTTGATTCTAATCTTAAGTTAGAGATTAAAGTTAGAAGTTCTATCAACCAAGTCAGAAACGTTAAACCCTATTTTTCACTCCTCCCAATTTGTTTAACATAAGCTTATACGAGTCTTTTCGTGGTTGTGCGCATAGTGTCCATAAGTTTTTAAGAACTTGATTAGGGTCATTATGTCATAAATATGGACCAGGATAAACTTCTCTAGGATCACACGAGTTTGAAAGGAGTTAATATTTTCTTAAGTTTCATTCTCCAGTTAGGTTTCAAGTCAGAATATATATCATTTTTAACAGAGAACTTAAGTCTTATTTTTCACTCCTACCTTTCACTTGTTGTTTTTCATACACCCTTCGTTATCGTGCAAAACGTCTTTATAAATATAAACATTCATATCTCCTCGAAAAAAACTGTTTTAATAGAAAACTTGTCTCCGCCAAGATTATTCTCTCATAAAGAACCATGAGGACTTTTAACTCGGAAAAGAACACTTGCTTAGCTTGTTTTATTTGACGATTGGAAACTTAGCGAGCTTTGGGTCAATGACTCCCAAACCAGATGGTTTTAGCGCATTAGGTGTGGTGACACCCCAAGGACTTAATTACCCAAATTACCAAGGCCACTAAACAAAAGACTCGTTTTAAAATATTCTGAACTTAGTGAAAACGGAGATATAGCCAGCTTTTCTTTTTAATCCGAAGACGTTATGATGTGGATAAGGTGTGTAATTACTCCAACAAGATTCCAGATGGGTTATTTTTTAGATTTGTAGCTTCATATTAAAACCTCAATAATACCCTTCATATTCACCTTACTTTATGAACTATTATTGATATTACTTAACTCAGAACAAACCTGTTTGATCCTAAAAATGTTTATCATTTTTTTAAAAGTTTTACAGACATGTCAGACTTTCATCTAATTCTTAAAAACATACGACACGTGTAATGTGTTATAAAATATGTATATTAGCTATGGTTAAACTAAAAGGAGGGTTATCTTTCGAGTTTTCAATCTCTCGAAAAGGATGTAGTTGCATTTATCTTATCAACCGAACCGTCAGACTTTGAATCAAGTTCCCCCGCTGGCTAATATGACGAAAAGGTTTTTTATGTTTTTGAAGAAAAAATTTCAATTTTAATGGGTTTTTTTAATCTGTATGCAATGCAGAATATATATATGATGTAGCAAAATAAACCCAGTGCTCACCCTCAAACTTTAGTTTTACGATGTCCTCGTCGTTGCCTCCGTTACCGGTAGCTAGACTTAGAAATCAGGGTGAGAATTTTATTCAAAGAAAAAGAAAAAACCTAAGACTAATTACAGCATATACAAGTTAAAAAGATTGGGTTAGTCTAGAAATTAATACCAGCCATTTAAAATTTTTGTCTATATAACGCAAAGGCTGGTAAAAGAATATGTATATAAAAAAGAAAAAGAAAATGTATATGTTAGATATTAGTGAAAGGCATGGGAGTGTAAAAGTAGGGGTCGGAAGACGTTGAAGGTGAAGATGAAGTTTTGAAGAGGTCAAAAAATTGTTGCCCGAATGAATTGAATTTTCAAGAAGCACGTGTTGAGTTTCAAAGTCAAGTTCGTTTAAAAACTGGAGTTCATCCACAAAAAGTTCAGCAAAAGAAAGATTCTTAGGATACTCCCAAATCGATTCCGACTTAAACTTATCAAGAATATCAAGTTCATCCGCAATATCTCCTCAAAACTAGACATGAAAGAATGTTTTTCAATGCTGCCTTCCTCCCTTTAATCTTCCATAATTCTATTCTCATTGCTACAACTCAAAATTCCCAAAACGAGTTCTCCTTCTTCATATTTAGATCTGGGTAGGTTCATGTCATCTAAAAAAGTAGGTTCCCACACTAACGTTTCTTCCGAAACAATATCATTGTACCAAAATTGTGAGATCCTGATCATTGATCTCCTCTAACAATCTATCCCAACCATACCCGTCAAATTCATAAGCACCCTTCTTTAAAATCGAAGCGCAAAAACCAGTTGGTTCATGAATTTCTTCTTCAAGTAACATTTCAGTTAAATCAACCTCAAAATCACAAGTGACAGGAGGTTCAGTGGGTACCTGAAGGTTAGCGGTGGACTGACTTAGAGGGTTTTCCTGTATGTCCTGATAACACTTAGTCAATTAATTCGCATCATCATCTATGAAATCATCAAAATTTATTTGATCATTTATTTCACTCAGGTGACTGCCTAGATGACAGATATTGACACTATGTGGTTCTAATTGACTGTGCTCACTCTCTAGAATCCTTACAGCTAAATGGTTCACTTGTTCTTCTATTCTAGCTAAAGACTGAGCTTGAGCCAGAAACAATTGCTCAGATTGTTGTATGAACAGGGCTAGCGTTGAAACTGATTGATTCTCGACCGCATTCATCACTTCAATACCTTTCTCTAAAGCGGTCAACCTAGCATCCATCTCACTATCATTCCCTAATGATGGCTCAATTGTTTCAAGTAGGGAGGGTTGTGACGGTGGTGATGTTAAATTTGTTACCCTGTCGATCTCTTTCTCTAAATTGTCAATCATTTGATCTAAGGTTGAATGGGACTGGGTTCAAGAGTGTTAGGTAGGTGACCATTATCAAAACTCCGGGACGGTTGGTCACCCCTAGAAAATGACTATTTTCATGAATGTGGGAAGACTCGTGGCAATTTGAAAAAAAGAATTGGGACTGAGTATAGACAAAAGAATAAGAATCGTGAATGATTGAATTGAATTTTGTGTCACCCATATCAACAAGAATTCACAAATATTACAAAAACAAAGAATATCACACCCCTAGCAGTCTATATTATGTTAAGTCAACTAGACTTGCTCAAGAACCTGATTGTCGAAGTAAAACTGTGTGGAGAAATGAGTTCAAGATATACGGATCACGAAGCCAGGTAAGTGCAGAGATAAGGGGAGGTTTTCCAACGCTTTCGCGAAGTTCCTTAATTAGAATAACCCTTTCTCATGAACACTTGCCTAGATACCCCGTGAATGATATACCGTTAAGCGGTGTTCTAAACACAATTAACTTCTCCTAATGAGCGCGAAGTCCTTAAAGTCAAAGTTCTACTTGATTTTAAATTACTGTGGGTATGCAAGAATGCAGTTTTTTGATTTGTAGGATATAGAAAAAGGTGATAAAATCATTTACCGTATCTTGTTTGGTCGTGCCCTTAATATCCGTATTAAGATGCAAATGGGCAAATCATTAAAAGAATTCAATCAATAAAGTAATTCTATTTCCGTTTAGGCTTAAGCGCTGCAACAAATACGGGTTAGTTCTCTGTGCACTTGGTGGAAAATTTGTGTGAAGAATCCTGCAGAAAATAGAATATTGGAATGCATCAGATTTGAGCGAAGGTGTTAGAAAATTATGTACCAATGCGATTTTGGGTTTAGAAACCCCTTTGAAGTGATTACGGGTATTTGAATGTTCGCATGTGCGGGTGAAACTACCCGGATCTTTAGCACTATACTTCACTAACGTCTTGCACTGGAATTTGAAGCTTGCTTCACAAGATCGCTGGTCGTAATTCCATAAAAATCTGCAAATGTCGGAAAATATGATATTTAGTATCCAAAAGCGATATATTTGCCCTAATTCCTACACACTAAAAATTATAAAAATCAAATAATACCACTAGAATACCAACAAGTCACTAGAGATCACACAAAAAGAAAAAACCAAAAATCCTACCATAGAACTGGTGGCGCCGGATTTTACAATGATGTCGCCGGTCTGTTCTAGGAGTTGGGTGCTCTAATTTTGTGTGTACTCTCTAGGCTATATTACTATTCTACTAGTATACTTTGATTTTTTAATTTGAACACAGAGTGATAGCAGGTCTGAAGGACAGAGAACAAAGTAAAAAAAAAAATTGTTGTGTTAGTTTTGAAAAAATTGAGTTAAAAAGTTAGTGAGTTAGTACGAACCAGAAATAGCAATTCCTAATAACTACCAAGTTCCCGGCAACGGCGCCAAAAACTTGTTGGAACTTTACCCGCACTCGCAAACGCGTATGTTTTGAAAATGGAATCGTTTTAAGGAAATTGATGCGTTTTAAGGAAATGGATGCGCACGCGAGCTCTGTCTCGTTTTAAAATTTATAAACCACAAATGCACAGTGCATTGTAGCGAGCCGGCAAGTACTGGTCGATCCACAGGGAATTGTGTGTTAGGTTTTGTTGTTTAAGGTTCAACAAATAATGAATTGGTTGGTTTGTCACAAAAATTATAAAACATGAAAACAAAGAAAACAAGTTAAGAAAGAAATGGCCGTGGCTTTGGTCCGGATGGTCGAATCGCGATGATTCCTTCGACGCTCCCTTGATCATGAGTTTTCCGTCCTTGTGTCGATCTCGGCGTGAAGCATGACTTGTCAAGGCGGTTGTGGAGCACAAGTCATCAAATTCCGATATTCGACGCAAAACACAAAACGAGTCCGTTTTGTTCACTTGCCGTTTGTATGTCCAAGCTTGAGGTATCAAAACTAAGCACAAGGGTTAGCAAGTATATGACAACATCAAAAACACAAATTAGCGAGGGAGAGTAATTAGTTTTAGTGTTAAGTTTGCTAAGTGCTTGTGATAGTATAGGGTATATGAAAATCGAAGGTTTGTCAAGCACTTGGTCACAAAATACCGTATCCAAATTTAGCAAACTTAACACCAAATTGATTTTAACTTAAACATTACGAAATGGGGAAAGGGAGTGTGTATGGTATATGAAGAGGTTACAAAGTAACCATGGTTTCAAAATACCATAGCACATCAATACATAAACAATCTTTAAGTTAGAATCATAAATATAAGCACATTAAACATGAACAAGAGGAGGAAGAGGCAAAACCTTTCATCTCACTTCCTTACCATTACCACAACCAAAGAAAGATTAGTTACACATAACAATAGCAAAAGAAAGCAAGTAAGAAAAAGAATATAAGAAACAAGTAAAAGCAATATTATTTAACACTTGATGAAATTGAGGTAAATGATATTGGTAACTTGTTCAACCTCCATAATGAAGCTCTCTAAAGAAAGCTTCAAGAGAGAAGAAGAAGAAGAAACCAAGTGAAAGCCCACACAACTCTCAAGCCTAAACCAAAAACTAAACAAAACTATAGAATATGTGCATCCCCTCTATCAAATCTGTTCTGGTATTTATAGGCATCGAAATAGAATAAACAAACAATATATATGGGATGATGTGATGCCTATAAAGTGCCAGAAAAAAAATGGGGGAAAAGGAGCAAGGGTGGCCGTGTTGCCGGATTTATTGGAGGGCCTGCCGGTTTTGTTGTGGTGAAAGTGGCTCATTTTGGTATGGTGAACTCAAGTGCTCTCCAACATCATCCTGGCGCTTCTTGATTTATGCATAAACTCATGTTTACTAATCAAGGATTTTGGAGGGAAATATGATGCTACATATCACATCAAAACTTTTAGCATTTAACTCATGTCGTCATCCTACATGTGCCCACTTGCATAAATTGTACAAAGGCAGCCCCCATATGGTCCATGTCCCAAAAGAGCTAGTACACACTTGTATTGTGTTGGACCAAAATTATGTGCACACATTTATTGCAAAAGAGCTCTTGAATATCGGTCGGTTTTCTGTTCTTATTGCAGTGTCGTCTCCCAAACGTTATATCTGTGATATTGAGTGTGTTTCCAGTATTTTATCACGAATACCTATAAACTGTAATTACTGAGCACACACTGATTAATAGTACCGATAAATAACAAAATTGATAATGAATGAGAGATATTAAAATGGAATTTTCTGTGATGAACAGATTTGTAGATAGTAGGAGCAGCGGAAGCGTGTGAAAACTGCTTAAATCAATCTACGGATTGAAACAGGCATTGCGGAGTTGGAACTTCTATTTCGATGAAGCTGTCAAAAAGTTTGACTTCATCAAAAATGTAGATGAACCTTGTATATACAAGATGGTTGTTGAGAGTGAGGTTTTCTTCCACGTATTGTACGTGGATGACATACTCTTGATAGGAAACGATGTTTTTATGCTACACTCGTTCAAGCTCTTCTTATCACACAAGTTCTCAATGAAAGATCTTGGTGATGCCTCCTACATCTTGGGAATTAAGATCTATAGAGATAGATCTAAACGGATGTTGGGATTGTCCCAATCCAGGTACATAGACACCATACTAAAGAGGTTTAGTATGGAAAATTCTAAATGTGGTAATTTACCCACTTGCTCAGGAATCACTCTCTCCAAAGAGATGTCTCCCAAGACTGATTTGGAGAGGGCTCGCAAGCAAGGATACCCTATACTTTTGCAGTCGGGTCAATCATGTATGCGATGTTGTGTACCAGACCGGATGTAGCTTACTCGGTAGGTGTAGTGAGTTGGTATCAATCAGATCCAAGGGAGAAACACTGGACAGCTGTGAAAAACATTCTTAAGTACTTGAGAAGGACTAAAGAAATGTTCTTGGTGTATGGTAACGGTGAACTCCAGGTGGAGTCCTTTACCGATTTGAGCATCCAGAGTGATAAGGATGACAGTAAATCGGTCTCGGATTTTGTCTTCACCCTCAATGGAGGGATGGTATTGTAGGGTTCCTAGGCACTCTTGTGAAGGTTCATAAGGCATCAAACATGCACGGATTAAATTTTAGACGTGCCGAACAACCCAAAGCCGGGATCTTTGCTAGATTATTAGGGTTTAATATGCAAGATGATAACTTTTATCTAAGTGTGAGGGATTACAACCTTTGTAGTCCGCTCCTTCACTTCACAAGCTCCGAGTAGAAGTCCCTTTGCCGCGATCCACGATCTCCCGGACTCATGAGAGGCTCCACGACTCGAACGATCCATGCTAGCTCGAAGTATTCCAAATCTCCGATGATCTACCTTGAAGTTGCTACGACTCAAGCTTTCTCACTCAAAAGAGAAGAACACACTAATCCCAAGGGCTAGATGAGATGAGGATGAGAGAGTAGTAATTTTGCTTTCTTTTTAAATCATTTTCTCATATTTATTCATCACATAAAGAATATCAAGTGAGCTTTTTTCAAGAGAGAAGAAGAAGATGATAATGGAAAAGCTAATAAGAATAATCATAATCCTTTTGTGATGAATAGAATATAAACCATATGATTGAATTATAAACCATGGTCAAGGATGATTGGATAAGAATGTGTATAGAAACAACTAGAGTTAGGGTTTGGTTAGGTTTAGAAAGTGTTATCCAAAATATCTTAAGAATGACAAAAGAAAAATGCTTCTAGAAGGTGCATGAAGCAACTAACCCTAATCAAACCCTAACCTCAATTAATCATCCTTAAACATGTTTAACAATTAATCATATCATGTCACAATAATATATATCACATATATATTATATATTTGCAACAAAAGAAAATAATACAATTAACATATATCGCATATATATCAATGTATCATCCAATGAGAAAATGAAACAATAAAGCGAGCCAATATTAGATAATGTAATACAATATATCATATATATTATTATACATTAAATCATCGAATCAACACTTGAATCGATGATCCGGCTATATCGAATATTACCGACTAATATATCATGTACCGATTCATCGAATCAACACTTGATCCGATGTCCCGGTTCATATCTAAATATCGCGAGAATATAATACGCTATCCCATATCGCATTATTCTCGGTCCTGCACATATCACATATGTGCCTCTACTCCGTTTCGCCTGAGCCAAGAAACCTCTGTGTAGGACTCTAAAGAATCGTCAATACGCCGGTAGCAGGTGATGATCATATCAAACACCCACAAGCTGCAAGCGGTCAGCTAAACGTAACAGCCACCCAGGTATTGAGCGATCAGAAGATCAACAAGCTAGCCTGTGTGTTCTCCTGTGAATCCGATCAATAACACTCACGTACAGTCCGGTCTGTTCATTTGATATGTCGCATATAAGTCTAGGGGTGGTATACGTCAGACCCCAGTAACCGATAAGTCGTGTCGATGTATGGCTCATAACGGGTCGAGAAACTACTAGTAACACTTATCAGTAAATCTCTATATCAGCCCTGGCCAGGGACTTCCAGTTATAGCCAATCGAAAACAGCACAACATCAACTCCATATACCGGGAGAGACGAATCCCCTCCTATCGCTCATTGCCTCCATGTGATTCGGGACTGTACCCAAAAGCCACCATTTTGCACGCCCTCTTGGACGTGGTAAGGTGGAAATCAAAGCACAGTGGGAATCACACAAGACTCCATGACGATCTCGGGTCTACAGACTACCCTGTACCAGTGTCACCAGAGAACTGCCATCTGACGTGTGGTATATCACCATCTGGGAGTTCTCGGCGAGTCCGTCCAGTGTACCCAGTCTCCACTGAGCACCCGTACACCATCTCTGATGTCTAACACCGATGGATATGGGATCATCCATCGCCCATCATATGGATCAAGATGCGTATACGCTAGTCTACTCTGGTGTATCGATGCCCTGTCTCGATATACCCTCGACTAGGAACAGTTATAGGATATACTCATCGACTACCGCGGCCCCACTAGTATGATCTCATCATAGTCCCAGTAGTCGAGTACAGATCCTAAGGGCTTTATCAACATGTGAGAGTAAAACAGTAAACCAATACAAGTCAACATGTTAGGATAAAAAGAAACCAAATAACATACTATCATGACGAGCAAGAAAGTCCTCTCTGTATATATCTAAGCATCCATCATAATATACATCATATGTACAACAATGGCCTCTAGGGCATATACATAACTAACAATCTCCCACTTGCACTAAGGCCAGTTGCTGTAGTATCTCATACCTAGAATCCCGAATAATCTCTCAAACTGTATCTGGGGAATAGCCTTCGTGAATGGATCCGCAGTGTTGTCCTTCGTATCTACTCTCCTGACCTCGATCTCCCGGCGATCAACTATCTCCCTGATCAGGTGATACCGCCTCAGAATATGTCTGGACTTCTGATGGGACCTGGGTTCCTTGGCTAACGCCACAGCTCCATTATTATCGCAATACAGAGGTATTGGATGCTCAATGGATGGAACCACACCAAGTTCACTAATGAACTTCTTGATCCAGACAGCCTCTTTGGCAGCATCGTTAGCAGCGATGTATTCAGCCTCCATCGTCGAGTCTGCAACGGTATCCTGTTTGGAACTCTTCCAACATACCGCCCCTCCATTGAGGGTAAAGACAAAACCCGAATGCGACTTAGAGTCATCCTTATCACTTTGGAAGCTGGAATCGGTAAAGGACTCCACCTGGAGTTCTCCGTTACCATACACCAAGAACATCTCCTTAGTCCTTCGTAAGTACTTGAGAATGTTCTTCACTGCTGTCCAATGACTCTCTCCTGGATCTGCTTGATACCGACTCACTACACTTAATGAGTATGCTACATCGGGTCTGGTACATAGCATCGCATACATGATAGAGCCTACTGCCAAAGCATAGGGTATCCCTTGCATGCGAGCTCTCTCCAAATCAGTCTTGGGAGACATCTCTTTGGAGAGAGTGAGTCCAGAGATCGTGGGCTGATTCCCACGTTTGGATTCTTCCATACTAAACCTCTTTAGTATGGTGTCAATGTATCTGGATTGGGACAATCCCAGTATCCGTTTAGATCTATCTCTATAGATCATGATTCCCAATATGCAGGAGGCATCACCTAGATCTTTCATTGAGAATCTCTGTGATAAGAAGAGCTTGACTGATTGCAGCATAGGAATATCATTTCCTATCAAGAGTATGTCATCTACGTACAATACGAGGAAGACAACCTTACCCTCTGCTACCTTCTTATAGATACAAGGTTCATCTATATTTTTGATGAAGTCAAACTCTTTGAATACAACATCAAAACAGATGTTCCAACTTCGCGATGCTTGCTTTAACCCATAAATGGATTTAAGCAGCTTGCATACCTTTCCGCTGCTCCCACTATCTACGAAGCCCTCTGGCTGAGTCATGTACACGCACTCTTCTAAATCACCATTTAGAAAGGCGGTCTTAACATCCATTTGCCAGATTTCGTAGTCATGGTATGCAGCAATGGCAAGTAAGATCCGGATGGACTTAAGCATAGCCACTGGAGAAAAGGTTTCGTCATAGTCCACACCTGGTCTTTGACGAAAACCTTTTGCTACAAGTCTAGCTTTGAAAGTCTCAACTTTTCCATCTACACCAAATTTCTTTTTAAAGATCCACTTGCTCCCTATGGGTTTTACCCCTTCAGGAGCATTTTCCAAAGTCCATACTTTGTTGGTGTACATGGATTCCATCTCAGATCGCATTGCATCCATCCATTTCACTGAGTCACCACTCGTGATGGCCTGCTCGAAAATAGTCGGTTCATCATCATCCATGATGCAATCCTCGCTTCCACCATCAATGAGAAAACCGTAGTATCTCTCAGGTGGACGAGAAACCCTACTAGATCGGTGGAGAGGCTGGGGTTCGTTGGGTACTATTGAATCCTCTGGTTCTACCAAATCTTCAGTTTCAGTTTGAGTTTGTGTAGCTGGAATTTCTTCCAGTTCTACCTTTTCGCCACTAATTTCTTTTGCAAGAAATTCCTTTTCTAAAAAGGTGGCATGTCGAGAAACAAACACCTTTTGTTCCTCGCGATGGTAGAAAAGATATCCATGTGAATGTTTGGGATATCCCACAAACTTGCATAGAACTGACCGTGCCTCGAGTTTGTCTGGATTTTGCCTTTTGACATAGGCCAAACAACCCTATATCTTAATTCGTTTAAGACATGGTCTCTTCCCACTCCATATCTCATATGGTGTGGTAGGTACAGATTTAGTTGGAACTTGATTCAATAGGTATGCTGCTGTCTCCAGTGCATATCCCCAGAAGGAAATAGGTAACTCAGCTGTACTCATCATTGAGCGCACCATATCTAATAGGGTGCGATTCCTCCGCTCCGATACACCGTTGTGCTGTGGTGTATAAGGGGGAGTAAGCTGAGAGAGAATCCCATTTTCTTTTAGATAATCTAGGAACTCACCGCTTAAGTATTCACCTCCTCGATCAGATCGAAGAATCTTAATACTTTTGCCCGTTTGGTTTTCTACTTCGTGTTTATATTCTCTGAATTTCTCAAAAGCTTCAGACTTGTATTTCATCAGGAACACATATCCGAATCTTGAGAGATCGTCAGTGAATGTAATGAAGTAGGAAGAACCGTTCCTGGCATGCGTAGACATGGGACCGCATACATCACTATGTACCAGTCCTAAGAGTTCGGTAACTCTTTCTCCGTGTCCACTAAACGGAGCTTTGGTCATTTTTCTTTTGAGACATGAATGGCAAGTATCATAAGATGATAATTCGAACGGATTCAAATAACCATCTTTATGTAACTTAGCCAGTCGTGTCGCATTGATATGACCAAGTCTACAATGCCACAAGTAGGATTCGTTCAAATCTGAACTTTTCCTCTTGTGTGTGTTTTGTATATTGAGGACTGTATTCTGATTTAGAATGAATATGCCATTATGTAACGAGCCTGATGCAATCAACTTTTGATCTAGGAATATGTTCATAACATTATCCTGTACTACAAAATTATATCCCTCTTTACTCAATAAAGAAACTGATATAATGTTGCACATCATGTTCGGTGTATAATAGCACTCATTTAGAATCAGTGTATTACAACTTGGCAATACAAGGTGATATTCGCCAACTGCTTTGGCTACAATACTTGCACCGTTCCCTACTTGAACGGAATGATCACCTTTTCCCAGTTCTCTACCTTTACATAGCCCATGTAATTGTTTACATATGTGGGATCCTGATCCGGTATCTAATACCCAGGACGTAGGGTGAACTGAGAAACAGTTCTCAATAACTAACACACCTGAAGAAGATGCATCAACATGCATGTTCTTTTGGGCGGCGTAAGAATCTAGATATTCTCCTGTTTCCTGTTCAGTCTTATAACTCTTATAAGAAAGAACGGGTTCAACGTTCCCTTGCTCAGTACAATAATCGGGTTCAGTCAATACATCAATATTATTATCTTGATTATGGCCTGACATGGTCGCTACCTGGAGAGAGAGAGAAGAAAACACTTTAGCGTATGCTCTTGCAAGATTAGATTGGTTATTATCTTATCTAATCAGGATGTCTCCCACTATTTTTATCAAATCTACCTTAAAACCCTAAAAGGTAAGATTAACCGGGATTAATTACACCCTACAATTTCGTCAATCTTTCAGCCAGATCAGTGTCGGTACTTTGAGGGAGGTTCCCCGTGCTTTCGCACGGACCTAATTAAAGTAAACCTCGTTTTCCCAGAGGCGTAACCTCGTTAACACTTTTCTAGACACCTACTTGAATGACTAATTGTCCTGTGTAAAACTCTCCCAGGAGTAACTCTTACTCGCAGTGGGTATCGGGATCCAACTATCTCATAGGAGGTATGCAATCTCATTGCAAATTTCAACACTTGAAATTCCCGATAATGCTTTTGCCCCTAACCCCTATGACCTTGACAAAGGCCAACAAACCATAGGAAGCTAGTCAAGTTCAACCTGTCATTTCTTGATTGAAATCAAACCCACCCGCACGACCATTGACAAAGGCCAACAAGGTCGTATGAATACCCTAATCCAATCACATCATATGTTTAAGCAGATAAGTACCAGTTAGCTACCGCACACTATGCCTTGACAAAGGCCAACAAACGCAGCACGAATACTAAATAGTCTTTATCTGAAATGACGGAGGGCTACGCAGGTTTTTCAAAAAACCCTGAGCGTAATGAACTTGATATCGTTGTAGAATCATGTGTTTTTGAAAAGGAGTGTTTTTTAGCCTTTTCTTAGTTTCGCTAAAGGGGTCACTCCCGGTGAAGGGATCGTCGGCCCTTTCCTCATCGAATAAGGTGCAGGATATATCATATATACCGCTGTGCAAAGCAAAACACTAAAAGCAATCAAAAGACAAACCGCGTTTTGTAGCATCTGCCAGTTTCGCTAAAGGAGTCACTCCCGGTGAAGGGATCTCGGTCCTTTCCTCATCGAATAAGATGCAGGATATATCATATATATCACTTTGCAAAGCAAAACTGTAGCTACCCCTTTTATAAAGTTTTGATTCTACAACATCTTTAGGTTTCTTTTCTTTTATTAATCTTATTAATAAAAATCCCATCAGCTTATGCTTCCTAAGCATCACAGAAGAAACGAAAGCAGTAATATTTATATATCAGCATATATATATAGTATAAGCATTCGTCTCAGGCAGTAATATGATCTCATCACAGAACATTGCAGCAGAAGAACATATATGAAATATTGGATATACTAGGACGTCCGTGTTTTCAATACGAGCCTGTATAAAACACGGATTCCACGGTCGCGACGAATAGCCAAACCCACATCCCAAGACCCCTACGAGAGCGGCAAGTAACACTGCCAATTCTAGGGTTAGGAGACCCGGTCTCGACTCCTCGAGATGGCCTCCCACTGGACCCTAGAACCCGGTTACTTGTGCTCCCCTCCTTGGGTCTACCTAATGCGGAAAAGTAAATAATATACACTGGTGACAGCAACCGCAACCTGGAAGTGCCCCAAATAAAAGAATATTACATTACAAATGAATTTTACATGAATGAAAATGAAAACCCTCATCTCACATAAAACCCCCGGCTATTCTGATCGCGACGATCCAATATAACATATCACAGCAACACATAATTGTTGGTTTTCCTAGCACCTTATGAGAGTATTGGAGGCATCACATGTCACAAAGATCAAATATTTGTGGTGCTAAGTAAACATACAAAGGATCTTATCCTAGAAAATTAGGGATCTAAAATTACAAGCCATAAGAGATAGGGTTTCGAAACTACAACCTTTGTAGCTCCCCTTCGTTTGACTCTTTGGCTTCTAGAGTGTTGGAGGAAGGTTCTCTTGAAGTCCTCTAGTGTCAACGACGATCCACCCGGAGCTCCTTGTCCAAGCTTGCGGCTTCACCTTTCCGGAGAAGAGATGAAGACAACACTCTACACAAGTGGGCTCAACTTGTATAGAATGAGGTTGTGGATTTTCTTCTCACTTTGAAAACCTTTCTTTTTCAATCTTTAGCTCACTTGAGGAGAGCAAGAGAGCTTAGGAGGAAGAAGTGAGACTTGGAAGATGATGGCACCCTCTTTCAAGAAGACAAGAAAACATTCTTCTTGAAAGAGAGGAGAGACAACCTAGAAGATGAGAAAAAACATTCTCCTAGGGAAGGAAAACAAGACATAGGAATGTGTTATATTCCTTCATGCCATACCATGGTTGTTATGTGAGGGAATTAATGTAACGTAGGTAAAACAACAAGGGAATGATAACTAAGGGTTAAAGGGTGGGTTATGAAAGAGTATGGAAACAATACAATATTTAACCCTTATTCATTTCCTTTTGTTTTAACATTAATACAATAATAATTCACATTAAAAACCATGGTGTGAGTCTACCATTGCCATCATATTCCATGTATAAGCAACCATGAAGAATGATGCAAGTATGTATGTGTGCATGCACATCATATGTGCAAGAAATCATACATGCATGCATACATCCATCATGCACAAGTAAAGGTTTCAAGTGAGAAAACTAATGGTTAAATGATAAATCAACACTTGATTTATCAATCCGGACATATCACATATGACCCCACCAAAAGCCAGCTGCCCGATCAATATACGGTATCCCATACGCGCATTTTAATCGGGTCCATGCACATATCACATACGCGCACCACAACGTTTTGCCTGGATCAGGTAACTCCTTTGTGGGACTCTAAGACTCGTCAATACGCCGGCAGTGGGTGATGATCATATCAAGCACCCCCAGGCCGCAAGCGGTCAGCTAAACGTAACGGCCACCCGGGTATTGAGCGATCAGAAGAAAACAAGCGAACCTGCTACAACTCCCGTCGAGCCAACCGGCAACACTACCGTACAGTCCGGTCTCTTCGTCAGATATGCTGCATATCGAGTCTAGGGATGGTAACGTCGACCCCAATAACTCAATAAGTCGTGCCGGTGAATGGTCTATAACAGATCGAGAAACTACTGATAACACTTATCAGCAAATCTCAGCCGCCCTGGCCAGGGACTTACTGATATAACCAGTCGAGCACAGTACAGCATCAACTCCCAATACCGGGAGAGACGAAACCCCTCCAATCGCTCATCGCCTTCGTGTGTCTCGGGACTGTACCCAACGGCCACCTGTTTGCACGACTCAGTAGAGCCGTGGTAGGGTGGCAATCAAAATACAGTGGGAGAGCACACAAGGCTCCATGACGATCTGGGTATACAGACTAACCTGTACCAGTGTCACCTGAGAACTGCTATCCGACGATAGATATAATTCCATATAGGAGTTCTCGGCGAGTCCGTCCAGTGTACCCAGTCAACACTGAGCACCCGTATATGATCTTGATGTCAAACATCGATGAATGTGGGAACATTCATCGCCCATCGAATGGGTCTAGTATCATATACGCTAGTCTACTCTGGTATATCAATGCCCCGTCTCGATATACCCACGACTAGGGACATTCCAGGATATGCTTATAGACTACAGATGTCCCACTAGTATGATCTCTATCATAATCATTGTAGTCAAGCCAATATCCTTAGGGCCTTTCCAACATGTATGAATGAGTAAAAGCATGATCAAATCAACATGTTAGATAAGGAAGAACCAGATACCATACTATCATGTCGAGCAAGAATGTATACTGAATATATGTATATGTACAAATACATCCACTATCACTTAATGGCCTCTAGGGCATACATATATCCAACAATCTCCCACTTGCACTAAGGCCAGTTATTGGCGTATCTCATACCCAACATCTCAAAAAGTCGCTCATGCTGCGGCTGAGGGAGGGCCTTGGTGAGTGGATCCGCGGCGTTATTCTTTGTGTCTACTCTCTTAATCTCGATCTCGCGGCGATCAACAATCTCCCGGATCAAATGAAAGCGCCTGAGGATGTGTCTGGACCGCTGATGGGACCTGGGCTCCTTGGCTAATGCCATAGCCCCATTATTGTCACAATACAACGGTATTGGATCAATAATGGTTGGAACTACTCCTAGCTCCGAGATGAACTTCTTCATCCAGACGGCTTCCTTGGCGGCATCATTTGCAGCAATGTACTCAGCCTCCATCGTTGAGTCTGCAACGGTATCCTGTTTGGAACTCTTCCAACTAACCGCCCCTCCATTGAGGGTAAATACAAACCCCGAGATAGATTTACTGTCATCCTTATCGCTCTGGAAGCTCGAATCGGTAAAGGCCTCCATTTGGAGATCCGTATTACCATACACCAAGAATAATTCTTTAGTCCTTCGCAAGTACTTAAGAATGTTCTTCACAGCTGTCCAGTGGTTCTCCCCTGGGTTGGATTGATACCTGCTTACTACACTAAGTGCATAAGCTACATCTGGGCGTGTACATAACATCGCATACATTATAGATCCTACTGCCGAAGCATAGGGTATAATGCTCATGCGAGCTCTCTCTTCATCGGTCTTTGGACAAGAATCCTTGGAGAGAGTGACTCCATGGCAAGCGGGTAAGGCACCCCGCTTGGAGTCTTCCATACTAAACCTTTTTAGGACGGTGTTGATGTACCTGGTTTGGGACAATCCCAACAACTTCTTGGATCTATCCCTATAGATCTTTATGCCCAGGATGTATGTGGCATCACCCAGGTCCTTCATGGAGAACCTTAGTGATAAGAACGATTTGACCGACTGCAGCATAGGAATATCATTTCCTATCAGAAGAATGTCATCCACGTACAATACGAGGAATGTGACAGTTCTTCTTACAGCCTTCCTATAAACACAAGGTTCATCTGGATTTTTGATGAAATCAAACTCTTTGATAACATCATCGAAACAGATGTTCCAGCTACGAGATGCCTGCTTTAACCCATATATGGATTTAAGCAGTCTACATGCTTTCCCGCTGCTCCCACTGTCAATGAAGCCCTCTGGCTGATCCATATAAACGCATTCTTCTAAATCTCCATTTAGAAATGCTGTTTTAACGTCCATCTGCCAGATTTCATAGTCGTAGTGAGCAGCAATAGCAAGTAGGATCCGAATGGATTTGAGCATGGGTACGGGCGAAAAAGTTTCGTCATAGTCCAAACCTGGTCTCTGACGAAAACCTTTCGCCACAAGTCTTGCCTTATAGGTCTCTACCTGCCCATCCACACCAATCTTTCTCTTAAAGATCCATTTGCACCCTACAGGTTTTACCCCAGGGGGTACAATGTCCAAAGTCCATACTTTGTTGGTGTACATAGACTCCATTTCGGATCTCATGGCATCCAGCCACTTCACAGAGTCACCACTCGTGATAGCTTGCTGAAAACTGGTAGGATCATCATCATCCATGATGCAGTCTTCTCTGTCACCATCAAGGAGGAAACCGTAGTACCTCTCCGGTGGGTGAGAAGTCCTACCAGACCTACGGAGTGGCCGAGGTTCTTCAGTTTCTGTTGCAACAGCCGGTTCAACCAAATCATCATTTGTAGTTTGTGTTTCCAGAACCTCTTCTAGATCTACCACTCTGCCATCATCTTTATCAGTGAAAAACTCTTTTTCCAAGAATGTGGCATACTGAGAAACAAACACCTTTTGTTCCTCTTTGTGGTAGAACAGATATCCATAAGAATTCTTTGGATATCCCACAAAGTTACACATGAATGACCGTGTCTCGAGTTTGTCCGGATTCTGCTTTTTAACATAGGCCGGGCAACCCCAAATCTTAATTCTCTTAAGAGATGGTCTCTTCCCATTCCATATCTCATATGGCGTGGTAGACACGGCTTTGGTTGGAACCCTGTTTAGCAGAAACGCTGCAGTTTCCAATGCATGCCCCCAAAACGAGACCGGCAACTCAGTGTCACTCATCATGGACCGGACCATATCTAATAGGGTCCTGTTGCGTCGTTCTGACACACCGTTGTGCTGTGGTGTGTAAGGAGGAGTGAGCTGAGAGAGAATCCCATTCTCTTTTAGGAAGTTTGCAAATTCTGTACTGAGATACTCACCACCTCGATCTGATCGAAGCATCTTAATACTCAAGCCGGTTTGTTTTTCTACTTCTTGTTTATATTCAATGAATTTCTCGAAAGCGTCGGACTTGTGCTTTAACAAAAATACATGACCGAATCTTGAGAAATCGTCAGTGAATGTAATGAAGTAAGAAAAACCGCCTCTCGCCTGTGTAGACATTGGCCCACATACATCACTATGTATGAGGCCAAGGAGCTGAGTAGCTCTTTCTCCGTGTCCGGTAAACGGAGTCTTGGTCATTTTACCCTTGATACAAGACTGGCAAGTCGCATAAGATTTATATTCAAAAGAGTTTAAATATCCATCTTTGTGTAACTTGTTTAGTCTTGTTTCGTTAATATGACCAAGTCTACAGTGCCAAAGAAAAGCTTCATTTAACTCTGAAAGTTTTCTTTTATTAGTGTGTTGTACACTAAAAACTGTGTGTTGATTTAGGACGTATATTCCGTTATTAAGCGCACCATACCCAACCAACACTTGATTAAGGTAAATGTTCATAACATTGTTCTGCAAAATAAAATTATATCCTTCATTGTCCATCAATGAAACGGATATTATATTACAAAGCATACTGGGTACATAATAACACGGATTCAAAACCAAAATACATCCAGATGGCAACCCCAAGTGATACTCTCCCACTGAGACTGTATGTACATTGGAACCATTTCCAACGCGGAGAGTATGGTCACCTGTCTTCAAAACTTTGCTATTTCTCAACCCCTGCATAGAATTGCAAATGTGAGAACCTGAACCGGTATCCAATACCCAGGAAGCAGAGTTTATAGAAAAACAGTTTTCAGTCACAAACGCACCTGAGGCAGAAGCATCACCATGCTTCTTCTTGAGATTCAAGTACTCTGTGCAATTGCGCTTCCAATGTCCCGTCTTGTGGCAATGGAAACATTCACCCTTCCCCGAGTCTCCAGCCTTTTGTTTTCCCTTTCCCTTCACCTTCCTAACTCCGCCCTTAGGAGCAGTGGGCTTCTTCCCTTTCTTTCCCTTGGCCTTAGCTTTCGGGCGAGAAGAGGAAGACTGTCCAATGGTCATAACGGGAGTTTTGGCTGACTTCATAGTGCTCTCTGCACTCCTTAACATATTAAGGAGTTCAGGGAGTTCCTTCTCCATGCCATGCATGTTGAAGTTCACTATGAACTGAGCAAAGGTGGAGGGGAGGGACTGCAGAATAATATCAATATATTGTTCATTTTCCATCGTCCATCCAAGGTCCTCAAGCTCTTCAATAAGAGCTATCATCTTCAGAACATGGTCTCCTACTGATGTGCCAGGGGCCATTCGCATCTGAAACAATTTCTTTGATGCTTCGTATCTTAATACGCGGGATTGCTCCCCATACAACTCCTTTGTATGTAGCAATATCCCGTGAATGTCCATGTCCTCGTGCTGCTTTTGATGTGTGTTATCCATCGATGCAAGCGCGAGGCATTTTGCCGTGGCACAATCAGCGTCCCATGTCTTCCGGACTTCAATGTCCGAAACTGACGATTTTGGACCTGGGACGGGCGGGGCTGGAGCTGTGAGGACATATGATACTTTATCATATGTCAAGGCGATTTTTAGATTCCTTAGCCAGTCTTTATAGTTGGTCCCATTCAGTTTATTTTTATCTAATAAAAGCTTGAGTCCAGTCATTGGTATCTGCCATTAAGAGAGAGGAAAGAATACACTCAGCGAAAGCTCTTGCATAGATTAGATTGGTTATTTATCTTGTCTAATCGATGTCTCCCACTGCTTTTAATCAAGTTTTCTTTCAAACCTTAAAGAGAAAACTAGCCAGGATTAATTACAGTCTACAACTTCGCTAACCGTTCAGCCAGGCCAGTGTCGGTACTTTGAGGGAGGTTCCCCGTGCTTTCGCACGGACCTAATTAGAGTAAACCTCGTTTTCCCAGAGGCGGAGCCCCGTTAACACCTTTCTAGTCACCTAATGAGTTAGCTAATTGTAAACTGCAAAACTCTCCTAGGAGCAACTATTGCCCACAGTGGGATCGGGATCCAACCATCACATGGAAGGTATGCAATCTCATTGCAAATCTCAACTCTTGAAATTCCCGATATGATTTTTACCCCTAGTACTCATGACCTTAACTATGGTCAACAAATCACAAGTACCAGTCAAGTTCTACCCGTCATTTCTTGATCAATTAGACCCACCCACTTGACCCTTAACTATGGTCAACAAAGTCGCATGAATGTCCTAATCAATCTGCATCATATGCAGTGTAGGAAGACATCACTTAGCTACCGTACACTACGCCTTAACTAAAGTCAACAAACGTAGCACGAATACTAAGTACTCTACTTCCTAAAATGACGGAGGGTTGCGAATGATTTTTAAGAAAATCTTTGACGCTTTGAACTTGATATCGTTTGTAGAATCAAAATGAAATTTGAAATGGAGTGATTTTGAGGCTTTTCTAGTTTTGCTAAAGGGGTCACTCCCGATGAGGGGATCGTCGGCCCTTTCCTCGTCGAATGAGGTGCGGGATATATCATATATATCGCTGTGCAAAGCAAAAACACAAAAAGCAGTCAAAAAGCAAACCGAGTGTGTAGCATCAGCCAGTTATTGCTAAAGGAGTCACTCCCGGTGAAGGGATCTCGGTCCTTTCCTCATCGTATAAGGTGCAGGGCATATCATATATACCACTGTGCAAAGCAAGAACTGTAGCTACCTATTTTTATTTTAAGATTCGATTCCACAACGTTTTTAGGTTTCTTATCTTTCATTAATCACATTAATGAAGTCCCATCATTTAAATACCTAAACATCACAGATAGGTATGACATACACTTATGCCATCCGCATTCGCCTCGATGTCCCCTCATGCACCGTTAGGTTAGGTAACTAACGACAGAGCAGGGCAGGGCTAGCGCGGGTGTAAAACATAAGTAATGTCTATTATATATCATATATATAATATATCATTCATCTCAGATGTCACAGAATACTGGCAGCAGAAACATGTATATAATGTGGGATATACTAGGATGTCCGTATTTAGTATTTAGCCAATAATAGAAAATACGGATTCCACAGTCGCGATGAATAGCCAAGCCCACACCCTTAGACCCCTACGAGAGCGGCAAGCGACCCTCCCAATCCTGGAGTTTAGGAGACCCGGTCTCGACTCCTCGAGATGGCCTCCCACTGAACCCCAGAACCCGGTCACTGGTGCTCCCCTCCTTGGGTCTACCCTAGTGCGGAAAAGTAAATAATATACAACATCGATGACACAACCACAACCTGGAAGTGTCCCAAATAAAAGAATATTACATTTGAATTTACATGAATGAAAATTTAAAACTCTCATCTCACAAAAACCCCCGGCTATTCACTCGCGACAATCCAGCACATCATATCTCAGCAACACATAATATCTCATATCATCAACGTAAGTAAGTATGCGTACCCCAATTGTCGTTGATGTATAGCAACGAAACCGGCGATATCGACATACTACACTTACGGTCACAGAAAATAAAGTGTAAAACTACAATATTTGGAATCCAGATTCTCTATAGACATCATAAATGCGAAATATCACATACTTCGTATTTCATGCCTAAACTACATGAATTCCACATATTGTATCACATCACAGATAAATATACAGCATTAAAGTTTTTGAGCGAATGGTCAAATACCCAAAATTCCCTAAAGCTCAACACTTGAGCGGAGTTCAAAAATTCCGGAGTGTGGCACAGTAGCAGCGGTCCAGCCGTAGAAGGGTCAAGCCAACGCCTCACATGTGGCACGCCGTACTGCCCCAAACCCGAAGGTTCAAAGGGCAGTTCAAGACGGTCACATAATCGAGTTAAGGTTTGTGTCTTCTAGAGGGCCCACTACAAAACTTGCACATGTATCCGAAAGACGTAAACCCCGGTAAAGAGTGGGTAAATGAAACTCGTCCAAATACTTTAACACCTCATAATTATCCGGATGAACAAGAAGTTAAAATTCCGATCGAATCAACGGGTCCAAAAATATCATCAGAATTTAAAGTTGTCAATTCAGATAAAAAAATATTCCAAAACAGTGTGCATTCAGTGATATGAGTTACTGTGTAAAACTGGAACCATGTTGCAACAGTACCGCCGCGGAAGGGCGGCCAAAAGAGGGTTCGCGCCGCTCTTCCGCGGTCAAAGCAACTGTTCATGCTTCCAATTTTCACAGTAATTCATAGTTTCACCTGCTTAACATTTTGCATATTTTTATTTCTGAAAATAGACAGTTTCGAGAAAAAGTCCAGAGAGCGTCCCATAATCCCGTATTTCGGTTCGATCGGAGTTTTTACTTCGCAAGAGTAACGCCTAATGTTCTAGGTCGGCTCTGATACCAATGTTGGTTTTCCTAGCACCTTATGAGAGTATTGGAGGCATCACATGTCACAAAGATCAAATATTTGTGGTGCTAAGTAAACATACAAAGGATCTTATCCTAGAAAATTAGGGATCTAAAATTACAAGCCATAAGAGATAGGGTTTCGAAACTACAACCTTTGTAGCTCCCCTTCGTTTGACTCTTTGGCTTCTAGAGTGTTGGAGGAAGGTTCTCTTGAAGTCCTCTAGTGTCAACGACGATCCACCCGGAGCTCCTTGTCCAAGCTTGCGGCTTCACCTTTCCGGAGAAGAGATGAAGACAACACTCTACACAAGTGGGCTCAACTTGTATAGAATGAGGTTGTGGATTTTCTTCTCACTTTGAAAACCTTTCTTTTTCAATCTTTAGCTCACTTGAGGAGAGCAAGAGAGCTTAGGAGGAAGAAGTGAGACTTGGAAGATGATGGCACCCTCTTTCAAGAAGACAAGAAAACATTCTTCTTGAAAGAGAGGAGAGACAACCTAGAAGATGAGAAAAAACATTCTCCTAGGGAAGGAAAACAAGACATAGGAATGTGTTATATTCCTTCATGCCATACCATGGTTGTTATGTGAGGGAATTAATGTAACGTAGGTAAAACAACAAGGGAATGATAACTAAGGGTTAAAGGGTGGGTTATGAAAGAGTATGGAAACAATACAATATTTAACCCTTATTCATTTCCTTTTGTTTTAACATTAATACAATAATAATTCACATTAAAAACCATGGTGTGAGTCTACCATTGCCATCATATTCCATGTATAAGCAACCATGAAGAATGATGCAAGTATGTATGTGTGCATGCACATCATATGTGCAAGAAATCATACATGCATGCATACATCCATCATGCACAAGTAAAGGTTTCAAGTGAGAAAACTAATGGTTAAATGATAAATCAACACTTGATTTATCAATCCGGACATATCACATATGACCCCACCAAAAGCCAGCTGCCCGATCAATATACGGTATCCCATACGCGCATTTTAATCGGGTCCATGCACATATCACATACGCGCACCACAACGTTTTTCCTGGATCAGGTAACTCCTTTGTGGGACTCTAAGACTCGTCAATACGCCGGCAGTGGGTGATGATCATATCAAGCACCCCCAGGCCGCAAGCGGTCAGCTAAACGTAACGGCCACCCGGGTATTGAGCGATCAGAAGAAAACAAGCGAACCTGCTACAACTCCCGTCGAGCCAACCGGCAACACTACCGTACAGTCCGGTCTCTTCGTCAGATATGCTGCATATCGAGTCTAGGGATGGTAACGTCGACCCCAATAACTCAATAAGTCGTGCCGGTGAATGGTCTATAACAGATCGAGAAACTACTGATAACACTTATCAGCAAATCTCAGCAGCCCTGGCCAGGGACTTACTGATATAACCAGTCGAGCACAGTACAGCATCAACTCCCAATATCGGGAGAGACGAAACCCCTCCAATCGCTCATCGCCTTCGTGTGTCTCGGGACTGTACCCAACGGCCACCTGTTTGCACGACTCAGTAGAGCCGTGGTAGGGTGGCAATCAAAATACAGTGGGAGAGCACACAAGGCTCCATGACGATTTGGGTATACAGACTAACCTGTACCAGTGTCACCTGAGAACTGCTATCCGACGATAGATATAATTCCATATAGGAGTTCTCGGCGAGTCCGTCCAGTGTACCCAGTCAACACTGAGCACCCGTATATGATCTTGATGTCAAACATCGATGAATGTGGGAACATTCATCGCCCATCGAATGGGTCTAGTATCATATACGCTAGTCTACTCTGGTATATCAATGCCCCGTCTCGATATACCCACGACTAGGGACATTCCAGGATATGCTTATAGACTACAGATGTCCCACTAGTATGATCTCTATCATAATCATTGTAGTCAAGCCAATATCCTTAGGGCCTTTCCAACATGTATGAATGAGTAAAAGCATGATCAAATCAACATGTTAGATAAGGAAGAACCAGATAGCATACTATCATGTCGAGCAAGAATGTATACTGAATATATGTATATGTACAAATACATCCACTATCACATAATGGCCTCTAGGGCATACATATATCCAACAATAATATCTCATATCATCAACGTAAGTAAATATGCGCATCCCAATTGTCGTTGACATATAGCAACGAAACTGGCGATATCACATATTACACTTACGGTCACAGAAAAGAAAGTGTAAAACTACAATATTTGGAATCCACAATCACTTTAGACATCGTAAATCCGAAATATCACATACTCCGCATTTCATGCCTAACTCTATGAATTCCACATATTGTATCACATTCCAGATAAATAGACAGTATTAAACTTTCCGAACAGATAATCAAACACCCAAAATTTCCCAAAGTGCTCAACTCTTGAGCGGAGTTCAAATAATCCCAGAATATGTCACAGTACCGGTGATCCAGCCGTAGAAGGGTCAAGCCAACGCCTCACATGTGGCACGCCGTACTGCCCCAAACCCGAAGGTTCAAAAGGCAGTTCAAGACGGTCACATAATCGAGTTAAGGTTTGTTGTCTTCTAGAGGGTCCACCGCTTAACTTGTACAATTTTCCGAAAGATTTAAACCCAGTAAAAATTCAACGCTTGAAAGTTTGTCGTGCCGGGAAAAAGTCGGTTAATGATATCCGTTCAACTAGTTTAACAATTTCTAAATATCCGGAAAGAAATACGAACTTAAATATTCCGATCGAATCTACTATTACCAAATAAACCCCAGATTTAAAAAATACTGGAATCACTGTTAAAATATCCAGAAACATCAACAAGTACCTACGGACATTACCATAAAATCCACGTGTCATGATCTCATCAATCCGCCGCGGAACCGCCGCGCAAGCCATGCTTGCGCCGCGGTTCCGCCGCCGTTTAGTGGAATTAGGGGCTCGGGTTTTATGGTAATTCTTACAATTCCCTGCTGACATTTTTACATATTTTTAATTCAGAAAAATCCCAAAATTTAAAAAATTTCCAGAGAGGGGTCTTTTTGCGTCGTTTCGGGTTCGATCGGAGTTTTAACTTTGTAAACACATCGCCTAATGCTCTAGCTAGGCTCTGATACCACTGTAGGGTTCCTAGGCACTCTTGTGAAGGTTCATAAGGCATCAAACATGCACGGATTAAATTTTAGACGTGCCGAACAACCCAAAGCCGGGATCTTTGCTAGATTATTAGGGTTTAATATGCTAGATGATAACTTTTATCTAAGTGTGAGGGATTACAACCTTTGTAGTCCGCTCCTTCACTTCACAAGCTCCGAGTAGAAGTCCCTTTGCCGCGATCCACGATCTCCCGGACTCATGAGAGGCTCCACGACTCGAACGTTCCATGCTAGCTCGAAGTATTCCAAATCTCCGATGATCTACCTTGAAGTTGCTACGACTCAAGTTTTCTCACTCAAAAGAGAAGAACACACTAATCCCAAGGGCTAGATGAGATGAGGATGAGAGAGTAGTAATTTTGCTTTCTTTTTAAATCATTTTCTCATATTTATTCATCACATAAAGAATATCAAGTGAGCTTTCTTCAAGAGAGAAGAAGAAGATGATAATGGAAAAGCTAATAAGAATAATCATAATCCTTTTATGATGAATAGAATATAAACCATATGATTGAATTATAAACCATGGTCAAGGATGATTGGATAAGAATGTGTAGAGAAACAACTAGAGTTAGGGTTTGGTTAGGTTTAGAAAGTGTCATCCAAAATATCTTAAGAATGACAAAAGAAAAATGCTTCTAGAAGGTGCATGAAGCAACTAACCCTAATCAAACCCTAACCTCAATTAATCATCCTTAAACATGTTTAACAATTAATCATATCATGTCACAATAATATATATCACATATATATTATATATTTGCAACAAAAGAAAATAATACAATTAACATATATCGCATATATATCAATGTATCATCTAATGAGAAAATGAAACAATAAAGCGAGCCAATATTAGATAATGTAATACAATATATCATATATATTATTATACATTAAATCATCGAATCAACACTTGAATCGATGATCCGGCTATATCGAATATTACCGACTAATATATCATGTACCGATTCATCGAATCAACACTTGATCCGATGTCCCGGTTCATATCTAAATATCGCGAGAATATAATACGCTATCCCATATCGCATTATTCTCGGTCCTGCACATATCACATATGTGCCTCTACTCCGTTTCGCCTGAGCCAAGAAACCTCTGTGTAGGACTCTAAAGAATCGTCAATACGCCGGTAGCAGGTGATGATCATATCAAACACCCACAAGCTGCAAGCGGTCAGCTAAACGTAACAGCCACCCAGGTATTGAGCGATCAGAAGATCAACAAGCTAGCCTGTGCGTTCTCCTGTGAATCCGATCAGTAACACTCCCGTACAGTCCGGTCTGTTCGTCTGATATGTCGCATATCAAGTCTAGGGGTGGTATACGTCAGACCCCAGTAACCGATAAGTCGTGTCGATGTATGGCTCATAACGGGTCGAGAAACTACTAGTAACACTTATCAGTAAATCTCTATATCAGCCCTGGCCAGGGACTTCCAGTTATAGCCAATCGAACACAGCACAACATCAACTCCCTATACCGGGAGAGACGAATCCCCTCCTATCGCTCATTGCCTCCATGTGATTCGGGACTGTACCCAAAAGCCACCGTTTTGCACGCCCTCTTGGACGTGGTAAGGTGGAAATCAAAGCACAGTGGGAATCACATAAGACTCCATGACGATCTCGGGTCTACAGACTACCCTGTACCAGTGTCACCAGAGAACTGCCATCTGACGTGTGGTATATCACCATCTGGGAGTTCTCGGCGAGTCCGTCCAGTATACCCAGTCTCCACTGAGCACCCGTACACCATCTCTGATGTCTAACACCGATGGATATGGGATCATCCATCGCCCATCATATGGATCAAGATGCGTATACGCTAGTTTACTCTGTTGTATCGATGCCCTGTCTCGATATACCCTCGACTAGGAACAGTTATAGGATGTACTCATCGACTACCGCGGCCCCACTAGTATGATCTCATCATAGTCCCAGTAGTCGAGTACAGATCCTAAGGGCTTTATCAACATGTGAGAGTAAAACAGTAAACCAATACAAGTCAACATGTTAAGATAAAGTGAAACCAAATAGCATACTATCATGACGGGCAAGAAAGTCCTCTCTGTATATATCTAAGCATCCATCATAATATACATCATATGTACAACAATAGCCTCTAGGGCATATACATAACTAACAGGTATGTTGGAAGAGTTCCAAGAAAGATACCGTAGCAGACTCGATGATGGAGACTGAATACATCGCTGCCAACGATTCTGCCGAAGAGGCTGTCTGGATGAAAAAGTTCATAGCTAAACTTGGTGTGGTTCCATCCATTGAGCATCCAATACTTGTGTATTTTGATAACAATAGAGCTGTGGCTTTGGCCAAGGAACCTCAGTCCCGTCAGAGATCCAGACATATTCTTAGGTGGTATCACCTGATCCGGAAGATAGTTGATCGCCGGAAGATCGAGATCAGGTGAGTTGACACGGAGGATAACACAACGGATCCACTCACAAAGGGCCCCCCTCAGACGCGATTCGAGAGACTATTTAGGATGTTGGGTATGAGATACTACAATAACTGGCCTTAGTGCAAGTGGGAGATTGTTAGGGATATGTATGCCCTAGAGACCATTATTGTATATTGATATATATTATAGTGGATGCTTGGACATATATATAGAGGACTTTCTTTCTCGACATGATAGTATGCTATCTGGTTGCTCTTTATCTTAACATGTACACTTGTATTATTATACTGTCTCTCTGATACATATTGATAAATCCTTTTTGATGTTGGATTGACTACCAAGACCATGATGCAAATCATACTACTGGGACTTGTGTAGTCTACAAGCACATCCTTTAACAGTTCATAGTTGATGGAGTATCGAGACAGGGCATCGATATTCCAGAGTAGACTAATGTGTAAGTTTCTTGACCCTGTAGGGGATGAAGGTTGATCCTATATGCATTGGTATTTGACATCAAAGATTGTTCAAAGGTGCTCATTAGAGAATGGGTACACCGAACAGGACTCGCCGAGAACTCCTAGATTGTACTATACCTATCGTCAGATAGCAGTTCTCTGGTGACACTGGTACAGGTTAGTCTATAGAAACGAGATCGTCATAGAGTCTTGTGTGATTCCCACTGTGCTTTTACTTCCTCCCTACCATGGCTCAAAGGAGTCGTGCAAACAGGTGGATTTTGGGTACAGTCCCGAGTCACATGGAGGCAATGAGCGATAGGAGGGGTTTCCTCTCTCTCGGTATAGGGAGTTGATGTTGCGCTATGCTCGATTGGCTATAATAGGAAGTCCCTGGCCAGGGATATTTATGAGATTTACTGGTAAGTGTTATCAGTAGTTTCCCGTACCGTTATAGGCTACACATCGGCATGACTTATCAAGTTATTGGGCTCTGATGATTCCACCCCCAGACTCGATATGCGACATATCAGACGAAGAGGTCGAACTGTATGGTTAATGTTACTTATAGGCTTCATGGGAGTTTAGACAAGCTTGCTTGTTGATCTTCTAATCTCTTAATACCTGGGTAGCCGTTACGTCCAGCAAGTACACTTGACGGCTTATGGGTAACTGATATGATCATTACCTACTGTTGGCGTATTGACGAGTCTTTAGAGTCCCATACAGAAGTTTCCTAGTTCAAGCGAAATGAAGTAGGACACATACGCTAATATGTGCGGGGGCCAGATTAAATACGAGTATGTGATACCGTATTCTAATCTAGCGGTTATTCGTTATCGGATAGGTTATATGTGATATAACCGGATTATTGAATCAAGTGTTGATTTGATAATGTGATATGCAGATAAATGATATTAGTCGGTTATATGTGATATAACCGGATTATTAAATCAAGTATTGATTCAATAAATTGATGTGTATTTATATTTAATATAATTATACATTAACTAATATTATAGCTCACTAATTATTTGCTTATCTTTATATATATATATATATTAATATATACGTGATATATATATATATATATATATATATATTATATGAAGCATGGCATGGTTTTTCTATTTTTGGAAAATAGAAAAAATGAGGTGGAAAATGGGGAGACTTTTTTTGGTATGGAGCAAAGCATGGCTTATTCTTTTTTATATTCATTTGTTTGCACTATTGAAGTATGGCTACAATTTTTAATTGTTGAAAATTATATGCTTCAATAATGGGTGAGCTAAAGAAGAGCCATTCTACACTTCATTCTTCACTTGAGTTATTTTTCCTCACTTGAGCTCCTTGCTCTCTAGCTCTTTCCATCTTCTTCACCTCCGCCTCCAAGCTCAATCCCTCACATGAGTTGTGAACCATTGAGCTTGTGAGAACCCTGGTGAGCAAAAAAAGAACCCTACTTCACCATCCTATACTAGATTAGCGTTTTGGTGCAGTGTGTTTCCTCCACTAAAAAGTTTAGTGAAGAGGTAGCTTGGATTAGTGGAGCTTCGGGTGGATCATCTTCGGAACGAAGGTCATCGAAGGAAGCTTGTTCATTTATCAAGTGGAGCCTAGTGGAGTTGTAGGGACTACAACCCGGAGCTTCAGAAGAGAAGGACACGGTTTATAAGGGTTGTAGACATCCATCTCTTAGTATAGTTTATGATATCATAGTTAAACCCTAATCATCTAGTTTTACTTGTTTAGTGTTGATTAGCATCCAAAATTTTTTAAAATGGCATGCTTGAAGCTAGTAAAACCCAGTGGTGGTGCTAACGAACACTTTCATTAGTGATGTGCTTATGGTCTACCCAGCTCCCATTAGTATGATCGCCATCATAACGCTGGTAGTCAAGTAAAATCCTATGGGCTTTATCAACATGTAACCGACATATGTAATATCGAGTATAACATATGCACATGTTAAGATAAAGACAAACTAAAATAGTATACTACTATATCGAGTCTTTATCAATATGTGTGAACAATATAAAGCGGAAAGAGAAAGAAATAGACATATTAAGATAAAGACAACATAAATAATATACTATATACAACTGAGCAAGATTGTCTTGTACATACGTATCCCTAGCATCATATACAATACAGGCCTCATACATATCCAACACTTAACGGCGGAATTTGAGGCCACACGTCAAAGTTGGTAGGCCGACTGATCAGTCGAAAATACTGCATTTCTAACACGGCAATTTCCCTACCTTTTGCATTCATGTATAGGTATCCGGTATTCATATCACACATATTAGCAAAACACATGTAAAATACTGGATTATTTGTACTGTATACTAAAACCAGCACTTTTAGGGAAATTGTGTGTTTTTCATGACATTGCATCATCCTTGTATTGCTCGACTCTTGTCTTGGGGTTTAATGCAGGAAATTTCTGAAACAAAGCAAAAAAAATTGGGAAAAAGAACTGATAAAAGATACGTCAACTCAAAGGCTAAAGATCTGGTAGCAATACAGAAGCCCAAAGAGAATTTAAAATATCAGAACAAGGCCCACCAGGAAGCCCAAGAGTTACCATAAAAAAATAAAGCACCAAGGCCACTAAAGGACCGTGGATCCGCAGCCCAAACCCCCTTGGCGCCGCGGATCCGCGGCCTTATGATGAGATCAAGGCTCCAAAATTTTCCACGTGCCTACCTCTAACGGCCAAAGCTTCCAGAAGACCCCAGAAGCTCCACGTGGCGTATCTAGAAGGCTCGGTGTAACAAACTATTTCTAGAAGGCTCTTTTGGAGGGAAATTCAAATATTGTGCTAACTAACTTGTGGAGGGAAAATTCAAATTCAAATCCTAGATCTAGGGTTTTGGGAGTTCTATAAAAGAGAGCCTAGAGCTAGGGTGAAAAGTTGTTCAAGAATCACCATCATCTTCTACCCACAAGTTGAGTGACACAACTTGTGCCTCAAAAATCCAATTCAAAATCAAGATCAAGATCCCGAGAGCAATTCAAGCAAGAGTGCCTTCAACCTTTAGAAGCGACGCCGGATTTCAACGGAGCAAGAGATCCACGCCGATCCGCGACTCAAGGAGCCGAGCGAAGCCGAAATTGACGATCTAGTTCCTTCCTTTTGTAAATTCAAGAGAGTTGTAACGAAAATTGTCGATAAATAAAGGTGAATTTTCTATATTCTTGCTTATCTTTTAATTCAAGCATAATGATTAGATCTCAATTTGTGATTGTGTTTGTGATCATGATGTTTGAGTAATCTCCGCTCGTATAGGAGTTGTGATGGTCTTTAGATGACGATGATTTAGATATTTTTACAATTCTTAAATCCTATAATGTTTGGAAATTCTAGTGAATCAAATGATTAATAACCTAGTTTCCAGATGATGCTTTCTTGATCGTGTTCACTCGAAACTAGGGAACAACTATTGACCATTTGATTAACTAGAAGCTAGAATTTGAATGCGATCCATCGAAAGGACAATGGATGAGTTGCGGAATCCTTAATTTCCTCCCAAGATCCTTAAACCTCGATGAATTTGCATCGATCTAGTATCAATTCATTAATGGATAAGAATGAGTAATCATTAGATCTCATCACATCTATAGATCCGATCTACTCCTACGAGCCATACTTCTAATCTTGATTGTTGGTTGGAAATTATCACACATCTTAATTCTTGTTCTTAATGTTTCTTTTAGATCTAGATTTTTCTCTTTCTTGATCTTCAATTGCAAATCATGAATTGTTTTCTTTTCTTTTCCTTAAATTTTCAACTCATCTAATTCGGAAATTGAACGGATCTCACTTTCCCTGTGGACGATCCGCACTTACTAACGCGCTACATCCGACACCGTTATTGATTGCGGTCAAATAATTTTTGGTTGTGATTTCTAAACACAATTTTCTAAAAACCAACACAACGGAAAATCAATCCAATCAAACGGCGCCGTTGCCGGGGCTCGTGTGCTATTTGTTCATTTTTTGAAATTTGAGTTGAAAAGTTTATTCCATCAATATTTTAGATCAAAACTCGCGCAAAACACTAAACGAGTTGTTGTGGTTAATTGCAAGGAAATCTTGAGCTTGCTGTGCAATTGGAAAAATATTTGGAGATTTCCAGAGAGCTAGGGAAGTGATCAGGAGTGCTCTGGTAAAATTTTGTGCAGAGAGGAGATCAAGGTGCGGCGGAACCGCAGCATTAGAGGCTAATTGCGGCGGAATCGCGGCAGTTAAGGAGGATCTCTGTACAAAATATTTTCAGGTACTTTCTTACTTTCTTATCTCCTTCCTCATCTGCTCTAATTAACAATTTGTTGCAGGCTTCTTTGCAAAAATCACAGCGCCGCAACAAGCAAAATAAATTGTGCTTTTTTTTGATTTTGTGGTTGTTTGCATAATTAATACGGACATTAAGGGGCACGGCCAAATCCAGATTAGGTGGGGAGTTCATGTAACACCCAAGCCCAATAATACTATTTCTTTTGCTAGTTGAGTGTTATACATTGCTCATTCCAATTATCCTGATTGTTTGGTGTTTATTGCTAGATTTTAACCGGTTAAGTCATTTTGGCACATAACAAAATTTAACACCTAAAATGAAATTAAAAATATCCATGTTGGCCTACTCGTCGCCACTAGTCGCGTGGTAGCGTCCGCGTGTCGAGATTTCTTCCCGTTCGGATAAACGGGCAAGTTTGGATGGCTACGCGCGCGTGCAAGTGTCTGACTTGGGGGCATGCATTTTAATCATTAAACACCCCTTTTCAAAATTTGGAACCCGCTTAAAATCCTATAATTTGAATTTGGAACATTTGGGCGCAACCCGGGCGCGATTTGGAAATGTTTCATTTAGCGCCAAAAATGCCCATTTAATTAAATATTATAAAACTAAAATATATACGATAATATAATTCTGTTACTGTTTAAACGTTTAAAATCTTGTTAAAATCTTTTAAAATTTTCCCTTTCAAAACTTTACAGCCAATCACGAGGGATTTAAATCCCTCGTGGGCCCCCTATCCTCTCTCTCTCTCCGCCTCTCTCTATCTCTCTCTAATTTCTTATTCTCTCTCTATCTCTAACCCTCTCTCTATCTCTCTCCAACAATCTCTCTCTATCTAATCTTTCTCTCTCTCTTCTTTAACAATCCCTCTCTCTCTCTACCTATTATATACGCACGCCTCGTCCTCAACCTCACCACGAGAAATCACGAGAACCCCGAACCCTAACCCTAGCCACCACGAGCCGTCGCCGCCGATCTCCCCGCGACAACACCACCACCACCGTCTTCATCGCCTCCTCGGCCTCGACAGCATCCTTTCCTCCTTCTCTTCCCCCATCAGCGCCTGCGACCCAACCCCCGACGCCACCACCAGCAGGCAGTGGCCGCCGTCGCCGCCGCCTCCCATTGCCGACGACGCCAAGGCCTTCCTCCCTTCATCCTCGTCCCGACCTCGTCGTCTTCTTCCTCCTCCCCTCGCCGGACCACCACCAACCCGAGCCCAACCCATCACCTAACCCTCTGGATCGCCGGGAAACTTGCCGTCGATCCTCGCCGTCGTTGCCAGAGCCACCTCCGACCACCTCCGTCTCCCCTTAATCACCAGAGCAGACCACCACCCTCCTCTACTCGTCGCACCACCCTCTCCAGCGAACCCAGAAGCTGTCCATCCTTCGCTGCTCGCCGTCGCTGCCTCGCCGGCCTCCCATCGCCGTCGAGCCGTCGTGGTTGCCCTGGTGCTTCCCTGTAAGCATCTCTTTAACTTTCCATTAATGTAAAACCCCCTCGCTGGTCTTTGTTTACGTATATCGTATGGTTGCTAACTTGTCGTCGTTTTGACTTTTCGCCGGATTCCGGCCGTGCCGATGTCTGGACCCAACTCACAAGCGAGGTACTCTGGTCCGTGTGGTCCCGCTGTTCGCTGTTTGGACTTGATCCGTGGCCCGTGCATCCGTCTCGTGTTTTCCGCCGACATTGCATCCGTGCTTTCCGGTTTGCGAAACCGTCGAGGCAAGTATCCGAATACTTGCTCTAACATGCTAGTATACAAGATCAAGTCTTGCTATACATTTAATTATCACATTACTTAAATTAACCACACAGTTGATGGTAATATCGGTATTTGGTATAACTTAGAATTGACGGTTGCAATTATCCTTAACATTAAATCAGTATAGTAGTGTCTTGTAATTAATTGGTCTGCTATCAACTAACTAAACCAATTAGATCGTCCTTGCTTCATTTGTTAAATCATCCATGAGACAATTATTTATGCTTTAGTTTAAATTTATGTAGCTTCATTACTTTATGTTGTTGATATTGTTTCACCTTGTGACTATTGCACCCCAAGGGTGCTTGAACCTGTTAATAAAGATAATACAAAGCACCATTGTGATTAAGTGACTATTAGTACTGTTTACTTTAAATTCTTGCTGCTGTATACCTGTTGAGAGCACACACTCGATCACAGTACATATTGACTCGACCCTGCTACACCTGACACATATACTGATACACCGGACATGACACCCTGTACATACTGACTCAACCTTTTGTACTACGACCTGATTTATTACATGATCTCATGCCTAATGCCGACAAACCTGACTTGGGGTCCTCATGGACCATTCCTGCTGTCTATCCAGACAGACCTGCTTTTACCTGATTCTGTGTTGGCATTAGTCCTTGACTACTGAATACCTGACCTGACATACATAACTTGGGGGTATGGGGAAATCAAAAATGAACTTGACTTGTAACTCGACAGTTCACTACCTGTTGGAGTGTACACATTCCTGTTTTGTGCCTAGCGGCATGTCTCGGTTTCGGCCGAGAATATTGTGGCCGTGATCCCAGGTATGTACGGGGTACTACCGAGTGTATACTTTCCTGTTTTGTGCCTAGCGGCATGTCTCGGTTTCGGCCGAGAATATTGTGGCCGTAATCCCGGGTATGTACGGGATACTATTGAGTTACATCGACGATTCATCAATTGATTTCAAAGACTGTAGAGTAGAAACCTGATAGGACGTTTAGTTACCACTGCACATTACCCTGCACTGTTATTTCTTAGTACTGCTTTATTCATGTTCATACCTGCATTGCTTATTACCATGTTTATATTATATTATTTGGTTGACATGATGCGCTGACGTCTGGGTTTTGCATGGCCCAGATTCCTTACCCCTGTCGATGACCGAGTAGGAGTACTTCAGCCAGCAGGCTGAACTGTGAGTTCCTTAGGGTTTAGTTTATTTATTTCATTTCATTTCCAGATGTGAGCCCGCATTATGGGACGTACTGTTTATTTATTGTATTGGATCATTTGCTTCTGCACTATTGTTTATTGACTCTTGTTATTATGGATTTGGACATGTGTTAGATTAGCTTATTTATATTGTTCTTGATATCCCTACAACCGTAATGTGACTGTGGATGGATACTTCCTACCCACAGGTAGCATGGTTGGCTATGTTATGTGCCCAATCTTGCGTACTCTGGGAAGCGGGGCGTGACATGGTTCTTTTGGTATCAGAGCCATAGGTTAATTGGGTTGATTGTTTGTAGTTGGGTATTGCACCCGATACACGAATCATAATACCCGTGATTAGGAAACATGTCCTGCCACTTTGACCGTTTTACCATCCTTGAATCATTCTTCTGGATCATGTCGACATGCAAACTTACTTTGCATTGTCAATTCGAACACCTAATTTCTTGTTATCTCTAGGACTTAGGCGACTTAGGTGGAATTAAGTAATTGCGGCTATGATACCGCGGCATAGCTACAATGCGGTACTCTATTTAAGTATCTTGGAGTTCTAGCCTTGATTTATATATTGAATCTATCATCATGCTAATGTTATTTTTTTTGATTTCAGGACCATGGCAGATAAGAATTTCAAGACGTATCAGAGGCGCGTGGATGAAGCCGCCATGTTAGGAGTGATACGTGGGATGTTGGAGAATCAGAAGAGGCAAACTGAACTGATCCAACGGCAAGCAGATTCATTTCAAGAAGGTATGCAGGCTATTCGGCAGTCTGTAAATACCGCTGTAGCGAAGCCGGTTGACCGAGTAGGGACCGTGGCAGATTTTAGACTGTTGGGTCCTACTACTTTCACTGGTTTGGAGGAGCCGCTGCCAGCCGAGCAGTGGCTAGTGGACACGGAGAATTTACTGATTGCGGCACAGATCCCTGAAGACAAGAGAGTTGATGTAGTGCGCATTCAGCTGGTGGATTACGCCCGAGAGTGGTGGCTTGTGGAGGAGACCCGTTTGCCTAAGCCAATCAGTTGGGCGGATTTTTCTAAAAGTTTCTTGGAGAAGTTCTTCCCGCGGACTGCACGGGAGGAAATGGAGGAGAAATTTATTTGGCTGAGACAAAATGGAGCGGCTGTGGATGTACATGCAGCGGAGTGGACGAGGCTCAGCCGCTTCGCTGGACCCTTGGTCGCCAACGAGGCAGACAGGGCGCGAAGGTTCTTGCGCAGTTTGGATGTGGACATCCAGAGGCAAATTATCTCCCTGGGTTTGACCACTTTCTCGCAGGTTCTTACGGCAGCCAGAGAGCAGCAGAGTTTATCAGGATCGAAAGGGAACCTTCAGCATACAGCAGTTGCAGCCAGGAAGCCCGTTTTTGCACCTAACCGAGATCATGGGCGCAGAGGTATTCCTGTGGACCGTCGAGGCGTAGCACCCATGAAGAAGCCTGTGGTCGTTGATCGAAGAAAGAGAATGAATTTTAACTACTGCAATTTACCGGGCCACATGCAAAAGGATTGTCGAAGGAGGCTGGGACTTTGTTTGGTTTGTGGAGCGGCTGATCACGCAGTTGGTGCCTGTCCGTCGAAGCTTCGCACGAGAGATGATGTACTGAAGCCTCCGCAGAGACCGTTCCAAGGGCAAAAACAGCCGACTCAAGGACCTAACCAGGCTCGAGCTTTTACCTTGATAGCTGAGGAGGCCAAGGCATCAGGAGAAGTGGTTTCAGGTACTTTACTCGTTCATGGTTTTCCCGCATTGGCATTATTTGATTCCGGAGCATCCCACTGTTTTATGTCATCCAAATTTATAACTACACACTCGATTACCTGCACGACCCTGTCTAGTTTCTGGGACATACACACTGGGAATGGGAAAATCATAGCTAGTAAGGAATGTAGAGATTGTACAGTTGTTGTTTGCGGACGGGAGCTTTTTGCAGATTTCTTGGTGATAGATACGGGCAGTTATGAAGTAGTCTTGGGAATGGATTTTCTTGGCACTTTCCACGCACACATTGACTGTAGGGCAAGGAAAGTAATTTTCCAGATTCCCGGACACCCTGAGTTTACTTTCACTGGAGGAAGCAGCTCTGTCGGGCCAGTCGAGTTTAGGGCTAGGCCGACAAACAGTGTTCTTGCGACAATGGAAGTGGATAGTACTGAAGAGCCGGCAGTTGTTCGTGACTTTATGGATGTGTTTGAAGATGTATCAGGCTTACCGCCGAAGCGAGATGTGGAGTTTGCGATTGACCTTATTCCTGGTGCAGCGCCAGTATCAAAATCTTATTATCCGATGGCACCGGTGGAATTGGAAGAAGTTAAGAAACAAGTTGGTGAATTACTCGAGAAGGGATGGATTCGAAGCAGCAACTCACCTTGGGGAGCTCCAGTTCTTTTAGTAAAGAAGAAGGATGGCACGAGAAGGATGTGCATTGATTATCGAGAATTGAATCGGGTGACTATTAAGAACAAGTACCTGATCCCTCGCATTGGAGAACTTTTTGAGCAGCTTAGTGGCGCGAGGGTATTCTCGAAACTAGACTTGCGATCAGGATATCATCAGGTCCGAGTGAAAGCAGAAGACATTTGTAAGACGGCGTTTCGAACTCGATATGGACATTTCGAGTATCTAGTGATGCCCTTCAGAGTAACGAATGCGCCGGCAATATTCATGGATTTGATGAACCGGGTCTTTTCACCATTCTTAGACCAGTTTATTGTGGTATTCATTGACGATAATCTGGTATACTCGAAGAGTCCGGAGGAGCACGCTGAGCATTTAAGGATCGCACTGCAGACGCTGAGACAAGAGAAATTGTTTGCGAAGATGAGTAAGTGCGAATTCTGGCTGGAAGAAGTAAAATTTCTGGGGCATGTTGTGTCGGGCGATGGAATCTCCGTTGATCCCGAGAAGATTGCAGCAGTTCGAGATTGGCCAACTCCAAAGAACGTTGCGGAGATAAGAAGTTTCCTTGGACTCGCCGGATACTACAGAAGATTTGTGGAGAACTTCGCTCGTTTAGCTGAGCCGTTAACCAAGCTCACGCGCAAGGAGGTACCGTTTGTTTGGACGGATGGATGTGCATTGGCCTTCGAGACGTTGAAACAGAAGTTGGTAACCGCCCCGATCCTGACCGTACCAGATAATTCAGGAGGACTGGTGATTCACAGCGACGCATCCGGAAAAGGATTGGGATGTGTTTTGATGCAGAATGGGAAGGTCGTCGCTTACGCATCGAGACAACTGAAGACTCATGAGAAGAATTATCCGACTCATGACTTGGAGCTTGCGGCCGTGATCTTCGCCCTGAAGATTTGGAGACACTACCTTTTGGGCGAGAGAGTCGAAGTCTTTACAGATCACAAGAGCTTGAAGTATGTGTTCACTCAGAAGGAGTTGAACATGAGGCAACGCAGATGGTTGGAGCTGATGGCCGACTATGACCTTGATCTTAAGTATCATCCGGGAAAAGTTAACGTCGTGCCGGATGCGCTAAGTCGGTTACCAGCAATTCAGGTATTGACCGCACAAAGGGAGATCATTGTGGATTTTCAGAGATTTGACTTAGAGGTTATGCTACCACATGCTACGGGAAAGTTGATGCAGTTGCAAGTACAGTCGTCCTTAGTGGAGAAGATTAAAGCGTCACAATCGCAGGATCCTAGACTGCAAAAGTTTCGAGAGCAGGTTGAAGTCGGACTGCGAACCGATTTACTGATCCATGAAGACGGTTCGTTGAGATATGGTAGCCGTGTGTGTGTGCCAAAAGGGGATGTGCGTGAAGAGCTTATGAAGGAGGCACACAGTTCAGCTTACTCTGTACATCCAGGAGGGACAAAGATGTACCGAGATATTCGACAGCACTTCTGGTGGGAAGGTATGAAGCGGGAGATTGTTCGCTTCGTGGCTAAGTGCTTGGTGTGTCAGCAAGTCAAGGCTGAACACCAAAGGGTTGCTGGTTTGTTGCAACCACTTCCGATCCCTCAGTGGAAGTGGGACCATATAACCATGGATTTCGTGACGGCTTTACCGCGGAGTCCAAAGGGCAACAATGCAGTATGGGTGATTGTCGATCGGTTGACCAAGGCAGCTCACTTTATTCCTTTTCGGGTTGGTCAATCGACGGAGACTTTAGCAGAGCGGTACATGCAGGAGATTGTAAGATTGCATGGAGTACCGGTGAGCATCGTGTCCGATCGGGACACTCGGTTCTTGTCGCACTTTTGGAAGAGTTTACAAGAAAGTTTGGGGACTCGATTGAAGTTTAGCACAGCTTATCATCCTCAGACTGATGGACAATCGGAGAGAACGATCCAGACCCTTGAAGATATGTTGAGGGCTTGCATGTTGGACTTCAAAGGTTCTTGGGAGGATCATCTACACCTGGTGGAGTTTTCGTACAACAATAGCTTCCAAGCGACTATTCAGATGGCTCCGTTTGAAGCGTTGTATGGTCGTAAGTGCCGTTCACACCGTTTGTTGGGATGACGTTGGTGAACGAAGATTACTAGGACCAGATTTGGTGGTACAGACAGTCGAGAAGGTGAATACAATCAGGAAGCATATGAAGGCAGCTCAAGACAGACAGAAAAGTTGGGCCGACACGTCAAGAAGACCTCTAGAGTTCGCCGTGGGTGATTTGGTATTCCTGAAGATATCACCGACTAGAGGGGTGATTCGCTTTGGGAGTCGGGGAAAGCTTAGCCCTCGATTCGTTGGACCCTTCGAGATATTGGAGCGTGTTGGGGAGGTAGCGTACCGTTTGGCGTTACCACAGTCATTGGCAGGAGTGCACGATGTGTTTCATGTGTCTCAACTACGGAGGTATGTCCGAGATGAGACTCACGTCTTGGATCATTCGGAGTTGACTGTACTGGAGGACCTAACTTTTGAGGAACGACCAGTTGAAATCAAGGATCGAAGAGAAAAGGTTCTTAAGAAAAAAGTTATCCCTCTTGTGCTAGTTTCTTGGGGTAATCGATTGCATGGAGAATCCACTTGGGAGCGAGAAGACGAGATCCGGCAGAAATTTCCTCACCTTTTCCTGTAGTTAGCTATCTTATATTCATGGAATTTCGAGGACGAAATTCTTTTTGTAGTTGGGTATGATGTAACACCCGAGCCCAATAATACTATTTCTTTTGCTAGTTGAGTGTTATACATTGCTCATTCCAATTATCCTGATTGTTTGGTGTTTATTGCTAGATTTTAACCGGTTAAGTCATTTTGGCACATAACAAAATTTAACACCTAAAATGAAATTAAAAATATCCATGTTGGCCTACTCGTCGCCACTAGTCGCGTGGTAGCGTCCGCGTGTCGAGATTTCTTCCCGTTCGGATAAACGGGCAAGTTTGGACGGCTACGCGCGCGTGCAAGTGTCCGACTTGGGGGCATGCATTTTAATCATTAAACACCCCTTTTCAAAATTTGGAACCCGCTTAAAATCCTATAATTTGAATTTGGAACATTTGGGCGCAACCCGGGCGCGATTTGGAAATGTTTCATTTAGCGCCAAAAATGCCCATTTAATTAAATATTATAAAACTAAAATATATACGATAATATAATTCTGTTACTGTTTAAACGTTTAAAATCTTGTTAAAATCTTTTAAAATTTTCCTTTTCAAAACTTTACAGCCAATCACGAGGGATTTAAATCCCTCGTGGGCCCCCTATCCTCTCTCTCTCCGCCTCTCTTTATCTCTCTCTAATTTCTTATTCTCTCTCTATCTCTAACCCTCTCTCTATCTCTCTCCAACAATCTCTCTCTATCTAATCTTTCTCTCTCTCTTCTTTAACAATCCCTCTCTCTCTCTACCTATTATATACGCACGCCTCGTCCTCAACCTCACCACGAGAAATCACAAGAACCCCGAACCCTAACCCTAGCCACCACGAGCCGTCGCCGCCGATCTCCCCGCGAAAACACCACCACCACCACCACCGTCTTCATCGCCTCCTCGGCCTCGACAGCATCCTTTCCTCCTTCTCTTCCCCCTTCAGCGCCTGCGACCCAACCCCCGACGCCACCACCAGCAGGCAGTGGCCGCCGTCGCCGCCGCCTCCCATTGCCGACGACGCCAAGGCCTTCCTCCCTTCATCCTCGTCCCGACCTCGTCGTCTTCTTCCTCCTCCCCTCGCCGGACCACCACCAACCCGAGCCCAACCCATCACCTAACCCTCTGGATCGCCGGGAAACTTGCCGTCGATCCTCGCCGTCGTTGCCAGAGCCACCTCCGACCACCTCCGTCTCCCCTTAATCACCAGAGCAGACCACCACCCTCCTCTACTCGTCGCACCACCCTCTCCAGCGAACCCAGAAGCTGTCCAGCCTTCGCTGCTCACCGTCGCTGCCTCGCCGGCCTCCCATCGCCGTCGAGCCGTCGTGGTTGCCCTGGTGCTTCCCTGTAAGCATCTCTTTAACTTTCCATTAATGTAAAAACCCCTCGCTAGTCTTTGTTTACGTATATCGTATGGTTGCTAACTTGTCGTCGTTTTGAATTTTCGCCGGATTCCGGCCGTGCCGACGTCTGGACCCAACTCACCAGCGAGGTACTCTGGTCCGTGTGGTCCCGCTGTTCGCTGTTTGGACTCGATCCGTGGCCCGTGCATCCGTCTCGTGTTTTCCGCCGACATTGCATCCGTGCTTTCCGGTTTGCGAAACCGTCGAGGCAAGTATCCGAATACTTGCTCTAACATGCTAGTATACAAGATCAAGTCTTGCTATACATTTAATTATCACATTACTTAAATTAACCACACAGTTGATGGTAATATCGGTATTTGGTATAACTTAGAATTGACGGTTGCAATTATCCTTAACATTAAATCAGTATAGTAGTGTCTTGTAATTAATCGGTCTGCTATCAACTAACTAAACCAATTAGATCGTCCTTGCTTCATTTGTTAAATCATCCATGAGACAATTATTTATGCTTTAGTTTAAATTTATGTAGCTTCATTACTTTATGTTGTTGATATTGTTTCACCTTGTGACTATTGCACCCCAAGGGTGCTTGAACCTGTTAATAAAAATAATACAAAGCACCATTGTGATTAAGTGACTATTAGTGTTGTTTACTTTAAATTCTTGCTGCTGTATACCTGTTGAGAGCACACACTCGATCACAGTACATATTGACTCGACCCTGCTACACCTGACACATATACTGATACACCGGACATGACACCCTGTACATACTAACTCAACCTTTTGTACTACGACCTGATTTATTACATGATCTCATGCCTAATGCCGACAAACCTGACTTGGGGTCCTCATGGACCATTCCTGCTGTCTATCCAGACAGACCTGCTTTTACCTGATTCTGTGTTGGCATTAGTCCTTGACTACTGAATACCTGACCTGACATACATAACTTGGGGGTATGGGGAAATCAAAGATGAACCTGACTTGTAACTCGACAGTTCACTACCTGTTCGAGTGTACACATTCCTGTTTTGTGCCTAGCGGCATGTCTCGGTTTCGGCCGAGAATATTGTGGCCGTGATCCCGGGTATGTACGGGGTACTACCGAGTGTACACTTTCCTGTTTTGTGCTTAGCGGCATGTCTCGGATTCGGCCGAGAATATTGTGGCCGTAATCCCGGGTATGTACGGGATACTATTGAGTTACATCGACGATTCATCAATTGATTTCAAAGACTGTAGAGTAGAAACCTGATAGGACAATTTAGTTACCACTGCACATTACCCTGCACTGTTATTTCTTAGTACTGCTTTATTCATGTTCATACCTGCATTGCTTATTACCATGTTTATATTATATTATTTGGTTGACATGACGCGCTGACGTCTGGGTTTTGCATGGCCCAGATTCCTTACCCCTGTCGACGACCGAGTAGGAGTACTTCAGCCAGCAGGCTGAACTGTGAGTTCCTTAGGGTTTAGTTTATTTATTTCATTTCATTTCCAGATGTGAGCCCGCATTATGGGACGTACTGTTTGTTTATTGTATTGGATCATTTGCTTCCGCACTATTGTTTATTGACTCTTGTTATTATGGATTTGGACATGTGTTAGATTAGTTTATTTATATTGTTCTTGATATCCCTACAACCGTAATGTGACTGTGGATGGATACTTCCTACCCACAGGTAGCATGGTTGGCTATGTTACGTGCCCAATCTTGCGTACTCTGGGAAGCGGGGCGTGACAGTTCATTACCCTTCCTAAGCCCCAAAAATCACAAACTTGCATCCGCATTACCCTCATTAACTAAAAAATATCTAGAGATGACTATAAGGACCGTCGCGCTCACTTAGGACAGAAGAAGGCCGTGGGTAATTCATTGCTTATCCGCGTTTTCTTGTGGTGTCTAAGGCAAGTGTGTCGAAGGCTAGTGGTTATTAATTAGGCCCACTACTTACGTAGTGGAGTACCTTCCCATTTACTTGGAACTTACCTGGCCATAGGGGGACAAAGAAGCAGTGGAGGATTTTATCTTGCAACTTGTCTTTTGGCAGTTAGGAGCGGTCTAGAGCCGGACCTAGGTGACCACTAGATTTTAGGGTTTCGTGTGTTGCATTTGTTGTGATCGCATCATCTTTTCAAAATCCGTATCATTTTTCAAAACAAACACCGCATTCATTCATACCCCTAATTATAAATCACGCTGCCACTTGTACTAACCCTTTTTAGTGCAAGATAGGCTGGACATGGGATTCTAGTGCCCGACTTATCCATGTCCCCTCGATCGACTCCGAAGTCGGTATTTCTCCATTTACCTTTATTTTACCCACCACCACACCCACACCGATGGATCCGTCTCCATCGAACCTCTTTACCGTTGCTCTGCCGCCGTCCGTTCGTGCGCAGAATCCTCCCCGCATCTCTCTCCAAGAGAGGTGCTACCCTTTGCGAGGTCCTCTCTCGACCTGCTTATCCATTCCACCAGCCAACGGGGATAACTTTGAGATTAAGCCCCAGTACATCAACCTTCTACCCAAATTCCACGGTCTCGAGACTGAAGACGCATACGTTTTTATTACCAAATTTGAAAACGTATGCGCAATGATGGGTACATCACAACTTTCTGTGGATGACATACGTCTACGACTTCTTCCATTTACTTTGTGCGATACAGCCGAGAAGTGGCTGTATAACACCACCGCACACTCCATCACGAATTGGGAAGAATTCGTTGCGGTGTTCCTTAAGAAATTCTACCCTATGCAAAAGACAGCTCGAATCCGTAGCGAACTATATCAATTCTCCCAGCTTCCAGCTGAACCATTCTCTAAATGCTTTGAACGATTCAAGGATCTTTTGGTTCAATGCCCACATCACGGCATCCCGAGATGGGACCTTTGCCGAATCATATATGAGGGCAGTAACCCTACCACTAAACAAAACCTTGAAAACATGTGTCAAGGCACCTTTATGACCAAGGATGATGGGGAAGCATGGAAATTTTTAGAAGAGTTTGCTGAAAAGTCATTACAGTGGGAGACTGGAACCCGGCCATCGAGTAGGGGTGGCGTACACCAAATAGACGTGTCCATAGGTGTTCGAGCTGAGATGGCAGCAATGCAAAAGAAGCTCGACGCTATGGAACACAAATTCTTAGCAGCCTCCCTAAACCCAATGTCGCTCCCCAAAACTGTTTGTGGGTGCTGTTCTGATCCTTCTCACTTAACAGAAGAATGTCCATTAAACTCTCAGTTTCAAGGTCTCGAGCATACCAATGCCGCATTTCAAAGACCTAGAAACGACCCTTTTTCTTCCACATACAATCAGGGTTGGAGGAATCACCCGAATTTTTCCTGGAACCAATCCCAAAACACGGTTCCAAACCCGAGTCAATTCCAAAGGGCTCTTCCTCCACAACAGCAACCACTTCATCTCACCCAGCACCCCTACCAGTCACAAAATTTCCAAAACCAGGTCAACCCTCCTGCACCGTCTAATCCTATGCAGTCGACCTGTTCTGACGATTTCTCTCAAGTCGCTCAAACCATGAAATCACTCTTGTCAAATTTCATGGAAGTGTCGGCCGAGGTTAGGTCTTCCGTCGGTGAGATAAAGAAAAACTCAGCGTCCCAAGTTGAGAGTATCAGAATGATGGAAGCTGAGATTGCACGACTTAAGGACGAATTGAGTGCGAGAGAAAAAGGAAAACTTCCGTCTCAACCCCTACCGAATCCTGGGCATTACAATGTAAATGCCGTCACAACGTTGAGATCAGGAAGTGTGCTGGAAAACCATGTTGGGGAAGAAGTTGATGATACTGAAAATCCTATCAACGCCCCGGCTGAGACCTTTCCTCACACACACACTTCTACGGCTGAGACCTTTCCTCACACACAGACGATCCCCACTCCTCTTTTGGGATCTCGTCTACCCCCTCTTCCTTCTCCTATGATGGAACCAGCGCTCATTGCTAAAGCACCTTACCCGAACCGGTTAAGGGCTAACAAATCGAGTCCTCATATGGAGAAAATTATGGAAATGTTCAAACAGGTTAACATCAGCATCCCTCTCCTAGATGCGATTCAACAAGTCCCCGCTTATGCGAAAATTCTTAAGGACTTGTGCACTAGGAAGAGGAAGACTCAAGTGCCGAAGAAGGTCTTCATGTCCAATAACATTAGCACTGCTTTTATCCCTCAGCTACCAAAGAAACGTAAGGACCCAGGATGTCGTACGATATCGATTTCTATTGGGGGTAAAAACATCAATCGTGCTCTTTTAGACCTTGGCGCAAGTGTTAACCTACTTCCATACTCTGTCTATTAGCAGCTAGGGATTGGAGAGTTGAAACCTGCTCACTGCACTCTCCAAATGGCAGATCGTTCTATCACCAAACCTAGGGGTGAACTAGAGGATGTGTTGATAAAGGTCGGGGAATTTGTATTTCCTGTAGACTTCATTGTTCTCGATACACAGCCTGTAGTAAACCCCCGGAGCCAAATTCCGGTGATTCTGGGTCGACCATTCCTTGCCACTTCCAATGCTGTCACCAACTGTAGAAATGGTTCAATGAACTTATCATTTGGAAATATGACCATTGAACTAAACATCTACAAAATTGGAAGTCAGCCATCAGAACCCTCTGCTCATATCCTTGATGTCCACGAGATTGCTCCCGAAAGTTGCGGAGTTGAGGAACTTTGCTTTACAGATCTCGACGACACTACCACATCACTGTTTGACCTGACACATGATCTTAGTGAGGACACCATTTCCGCGCTTGAGTCTGCCACTCCTGACTCATCACCATCCGAGTCTGTATCTTTTACAGGCTGTGAGCTACTTTGTGACTCCGAAAATCATTCGATGATCCCACCTTCTATTATTTCTCCGCCAGCATTAGATCTCAAAATTTTACCTTCTCACCTTAAATATGCATATTTATGTGAGAATGAATCTTTACCGGTTATCATTTCCGCTTCTCTAGCATCAGAGCAAGAGAATGCACTCTTATCGGTATTGAGATCTAATAAGGAGGCGTTTGGTTGGACCATGGCGGACATCAAAGGGATTAGTCCCTTGATTGTCAAACATCATATACATGTGATGGATGATGCCAGACCAACCCGAGAATCACAGAGACGGTTGAACCCCGTCATGAAGGAAGCGGTGATAAAAGAGATCGTCAAATGCCTTGATAGTGGTATAATATACCCAATCTCCGATAGCCAATGGGTGAGTCCTATACATGTCGTCCCTAAGAAATCTGGCATCACTGTTGTTACCAATGAGGCAAATGAGTTGATTCAGACACGCGCCCAAACTGGGTGGCGTGTATGTATTGATTACAAAAAAAATTAATGCTGCTACTAGGAAAGACCACTTTCCTCTACCTTTCATTGATCAGATGCTGGAACGCTTAGCTGGACGTGCGTATTATTGCTTTATGGACGGATACTCTGGCTATAATCAGGTCCCCATAGCCAAAAAGGATCAAGATAAAACCACTTTTACTTGTCCTTTTGGTACCTTTGCTTATAAACGCATGCCCTTTGGGTTGTGCACTGCTCCTGCTACCTTTCAGCGGTGTATGATGGGGATATTCTCTGACATGGTAGAGAATTTTTTGGAGATCTTTATGGACGATTTCTCGATTTTCGGAGACTCTTTTTCCGACTGCCTAACGAATCTTGACGCAGTTCTTACTCGTTGCAAAGAGAAGAACTTAACTTTGAACTGGGAAAAATGCCATTTCATGGTCCAAGAAGGAATTGTACTTGGACATGTTATCTCACGGAAAGGCATTGAGGTTGACAGAGCTAAGATAGATGTCATTCAAAATCTTCCTCATCCCAAAAGCGTCAAGGATATCCGATCATTTCTTGGCCATGCGGGCTTTTATAGGAGATTCATTCAGGATTTTAGCAAAATTGCTAGACCCTTAACTCTTCTCCTGGCCAAGGATACGACCTTCCACTTTGACTCGGACTGTGAGACAGCTTTCGACTCACTTAAACACTCACTCACTTCAGCCCCCGTTCTATCGTCTCCAAATTGGGACTACCCCTTTGAGCTGATGTGTGATGCATCCGACTTTGCAGTAGGTGCAGTCTTAGGACAGCATATTGAAAAGATGCCATACGTGATCTACTATGCGAGTAAGACCCTGAATGATGCACAAATCAACTATACAACTACCGAAAAAGAACTTTTGGCGGTTGTATTTGCATTAGAAAAATTCAGGCCTTACTTAATCGGCTCCCCAATAATTGTGTACACAGACCATTCCGCCTTGAAACATCTTCTGGCAAAGAAAGATGCAAAATGTCGGCTAATACGTTGGATCCTTCTGTTACAAGAATTTGATCTTGTTATCAAAGATAAGAAAGGATGTGAAAACGTAGTAGCCGACCATCTTTCACGTATCTCTTCTTCCCCTGTGACCCTGCCGATCAATGATTCATTTCCCGACGAACAACTCTTGAACGTATCCAATGAACCATGGTTCAGGGATATTGTGAACTATCTTGTCACGGGACTTATACCCAGCGATTGGTCAAAACAGGACAAATACCGTTTTCTATCCCAAGTAAAACACTTTTACTGGGATGATCCATATTTGTTTAAGTATTGTCCTGATCAGATCATTCGCCGGTGTGTCCCGAAAGAAGAGTTCAAGAGTGTTCTTTTTTTTTGTCATGATCAGGCCAGTGGGGGTCACTTCGGTCCTAAAAAGACGGCGGAGAAGGTTTTGCAATATGGATTTTATTGGCCGACCTTATTCAAGGACGCATTTGACTATTGCAAAACCTGTACACAATGTCAGTACACGGGTAGAATCTCCTGGAGAAATGAAATGCCTCAGCAACCCATCTTGGTTGTTGAAATTTTCGATGTTTGGGGCATTGATTTTATGGGTCCCTTTCCCAACTCCTTTGGGAATTTGTACATACTGCTGGCGGTTGATTATGTCTCAAAGTCGGTAGAAGCCATTCCATGTCACACTAATGACAGGAAAGTTGTCATTAAGTTCTTGAAAGAGAATATCTTTTCGCGATTTGGAGACCCACGCGCTATCATTAGCGATAATGGGACACATTTCTGCAACAGGTCTTTCGAGACTCTGATGCGGAAATACTCAATCAACCACCGACTTTCTACATCCTATCATCCCCAAACGAGCGGGCAGGCTGAGATCTTAAATAGACAGATCAAACTAATCCTGGAGAAGACTGTTGCTAAAAATAGAAAAGACTGGTCGACCAAACTGACGGATGCTCTTTGGGCATTCCGAACTGCATTTAAAACCGACCTAGGGATGTCTCCATATAGGATAGTGTTTGGGAAGGCATGTCATTTACCCATCGAGATAGAGCATAAAGCATTGTGGGCTATTAAGGAAATCAATTTTGACCTAAACCAAGCCTGCAACTTTCGGAAGCTGCAACTAAATGAGCTAAGCGAACTCCGCGATGAAGCTTATGATAACGTTGTAATCGTAAAGAATAGGACCAAGGTTTTTCACGATAAAAACATTTTGAGGAAAACATTTTCACCTGGTCAACAAGTCCTTCTTTATGATTCACGACTACACTTTCACGCGGGTAAGCTTCGATCTCGGTGGGAGGGACCTTTTGTTGTGCGGTCTGTATACCCGCACGGGGCAGTAGAGGTAGAAAATGTTAAAAATGGCACATTTTTCAAAGTGAATGGACATAGACTAAAGCCGTATTTTTCCACTGACCCCACGGAGAAGCTCCTGTTCTTACAGGAGCCAGTTTATCTTGATTAAATTCCTCCGTCTCATCTCCATGTCCTGTATATTACTGCATCATCTTTTTGAATGGAGGTGAGTGAAAAGAATAAGTGTGGGGGAGGATCTTCCCTTATATATTTTGCCCCCACTAATAAATTCCTCCCAGGCTTACAGGTTTTGTAGATATAGCGGTTGGCAACAGTGAGGACACTGTTGAAGACAAGTTTTGGGGAGGTTTGTGCTTAGTTTTGCATCATGTGCATATCATTTGCATAAGCACAAAACATTTCTTTAAAAACCATAAAAATTTAAAAATTTTTAAAACCCATGAAAATTCTGTGTACAAATTTTTGGCTCATCATTTTTTGTAAATAATTTTTCAAAACCTATAAAAATTTAAAAATTTTCAAAATCCATAAAAATTCGAAAATTTTCAAAACTCATAAAAATTTAAAATTTTCAAAATATAAAAATATTTAATATTTATGATAATGAAAGATTAGATAGTGAACAATTACATCCATGAGATTAGAAAAATTTAAGAAAATCAAGAAAATTAGAAGTTTTCTTATACGAACTAGTAATAAGTAGTTATGAGCCGTTGTCCCAAGGGTTAGTAAGATGAAGGAAGTCACTAATCTGATGATAAAAATAAGTCTGAAAAAATAGTTTCTATTCTGGAAAGCCAAACATTTTGAATGTTGATACCCTGCTATTCGCACTTACACACGTCTTAAAGCCCGGGATAGTAGAGGATACCTTGAAATGCTCTTGTCTTAAAGCCGATGTATGAAGAAAAAAAAATGAAGAAAGTGGTGAGAAAAATGGACACTGGTTTTGTTATCACCAAGGGCAATAATAAAAAAAAATATAGCGAGGGTGCCATTTCACTAAGTGCCCTAAGGCCAACTGGTCTGGGAGTCACTGCTATACCTGAGATGGTGCAAGACGAGGAAAATACACCAAATAAGCAAGCACATGAGTAATCGGTCGGTTAGTACCTCAAGAAGTATTAACGATCACATGAAAGTGTGTAAGCACATCTAATTAAAAAGTACTGAGGCTGATGGGCAAGAGTATGATAGCTTGAATTAAATTCTCCGGGTGTAGGGATGTCCTTTACACACACGTAGGGTGATATGATCGATATTTAGAAGAAAGATAGGAATGAAGAATAGGACGATGTTTTATTGAGGGAGAACGTGATTTCTGACATCTTTTCATGACCATTAAGATAGGGCTCATGAAAACCGAAAAGCTAGCTTAGTTGGAAACCCTAATTTTCAAGGCTTTTCTTTTACAATTCTTGTCTTTAAATGTAATATTCATGATCTTCCTTTTATTATTGGATTTTGTGGGTGCAATCCGCTGAAAACGCTCAGGAGACAACACTCCTCCTACTAGGGACACCTAGAGGTTTAAAGGCTTGTTGCACTTGCTCAGTGCAATCGTGTTGCCTACGAAAGTGTGCTTTTCTCTTTCTTTATTTTCTCCTTCTCCTTTTAATAAAACAATTCGATCGAGACGATCGAAAATAAGTTTGGGGGAATTTGATCAGTCGAAAATACTGCATTTCTAACACGGCAATTTCCCTACCTTTTGCATTCATGTATAGGTATCCGGTATTCATATCGCACATATTAGAAAAACACATGTAAAATACTGGATTATTTGTACTGTATACTAAAACCAGCACTTTTAGGGAAATTGTGTGTTTTTCATGGCATTGCATCATCCTTGTATTGCGCAACTCTTGTCTTGGGGTTTAATGCAGGAAATTTCTGAAACAAAGCAAAAAAAATTGGGAAAAAGAACTGATAAAAGATACGTCAACTCAAAGGCTAAAGATCTGGTAGCAATACAGAAGCCCAAAGAGAATTTAAAATATCAGAACAAGGCCCACCAGGAAGCCCAAGAGTTACCATAAAAAAATAAAGCACCAAGGCCACTAAAAGACCGCGGATCCGCGGCCCAAACCCCCTTGGCACCGCGGATCCGCGGCCTTATGATGAGATCAAGGATCCAAAATTTTCCACGTGCTTACCTCTAACGGCCAAAGCTTCCAGAAGACCCCAGAAGCTCCACGTGGCGCATCTAGAAGGCTCGGTGTAACAAACTATTTCTAGAAGGCTCTTTTGGAAGGAAATTCAAATATTGTGCTAAATAACTTGTGGAGGGAAAATTCAAATTCAAATCCTAGATCTAGGGTTTTGGGAGTTCTATAAAAGAGTGCCTAGAGCTAGGGTGAAAAGTTGTTCAAGAATCACCATCATCTTCTACCCACAAGTTGAGTGACACAACTTGTGCCTCAAAAATCCAATTCAAAATCAAGATCAAGATCCCGAGAGCAATTCAAGAAAGAGTGCCTTCAACCTTTAGAAGCGACGCCGGATTTCAACGGAGCAAGAGATCCACGCCAATCCGCGACTCAAGGAGCCGAGCGAAGCCGAAATCGACGATCTAGTTCCTTCCTTTTGTAAATTCAAGAGAGTTGTAACGAAAATTGTCGATAAACAAAGGTGAATTTTCTATATTCTTGCTTATCTTTTAATTCAAGCATAATGATTAGATCTCAATTTGTGATTGTGTTTGTGATCATGATGTTTGAGTAATCTCCGCTCGTGTAGGAGTTGTGACGATCTTTAGATGACGATGATTTAGATATTTTTATAATTCTTAAATCCTATAATGTTTGGAAATAGTGAATCAAATGATTAATAACCTAGTTTCCAGATGATGCTTTCTTGATCGTGTTTACTCGAAACTAGGGAACAACTATTGACCATTTTAACTAGAAGCTAGAATTTGAATGCCATCCATCGAAAGGATAAAGGATGAGTTGCGGAATCCTTAATTTCCTCGCAAGATCCTTAAACCTCGATGAATTTGCATCGATCTAGTATCAATTCGTTAATGGATAAGAATGAGTAATCATTAGATCTCATCACATCTATAGATCCGATCTACTCCTACGAGCCATACTTATAATCTTGATTGTTGGTTGGAAATTATCACACATCTCAATTCTTGTTCTTAATGTTTCTTTTAGATCTAGATTTTTCTCTTTCTTGATCTTCAATTGCAAATCATGAATTGTTTTCTTTTCTTTTCCTTAAATTTTCAAATCATCTAATTCGGAAATTGAACGGATCTCACTTTCCCTGTGGACGATCCGCACTTACTAACGCGCTACATCCGACACCGTTATTGATTGCGGTCAAATAATTTTTGGTTGTGATTTCTAAACACAATTTTCTAAAAACCAACACAACGGAAAATCAATCCAATCACCGACCATACCCGGGCACGAAGTAGATAAGCTCACCTAAGAAGATAAAACTCGGATTCGGTCGATAACTGGCGCTAAGTTCTACTAAGAACAATTTCTATTAAGAACTATTTCTACTTGATATCCGTGTTCGGTGTTTGCTCGGTCTACGTGGCCTCGACTCCGGGGCGAGGAGGGAAACCAATCTATTTCTACTTGGTTTCTATATTTGGTGTTCGTCGCCTCGACTCCGTGGCGAGGAGAGACACCGGTCTATTTGTACTCGGTATCCGTGTTTGGTGTTCGCTCGGTCTACGTCACCTTGACTCCGGGGCGAGGAGGGACACCGCTCTATCCATACTTGTGAAATAAACAAAAAGAAAACATTATAGCCATGCACATTATAGACGAGCTAAAAATACTTTATTGACGTTCTAAATTATCTACAAAGTATTATAAACTCCTCAGCATTACAAAATGCCCGAAGGCCTACAAAAATAAAGGAAGAAAAGGGGGATAGGGAGCAGCAAGGAAGACACTTCAAACCACCTTCTCAGGCGGGGCTTCCACACCGTCCGCCTACTCGGCCAATCCGTGAGGGGCGTCGACCACAACCGCCTGCTCGGTGCCTCCGACCGTAGCTTCGCTTCCACCCGCCGGCTTAGCGTTACGGCCAGTGGGTCCTTCCTCCGCAAGGGGATACCTTGCTCAAAGCTCCCGATCGTCAAAACTGGGCACTGTTTCCTTAACAGCGTCAAGAGAATTGTGCCACCCGATGGCCGCAGAATCGGCAAGGTCGACATAAAATTGGTCGGACGCCTTGTAGTCTTTCACGGCTTTTTTCGCCCTACCCTCGGCCTGCTTCGCCGCCTCATGGGCCACCCGGGAATCTCTCTTAAACGAGTCTCTCTGCTTCTTCATGGTGCCATAGAGCTCGTTAACCTCACCGATCCAGGCCTAAAGGGCTCGGTTAGACTCGGTCAGGGCCCAATGAGACTCCTTCAGCCTCACGATCGTCAGGCCCTCCGTGACCAGCCTTGAGTTCAGGGAGGCCGCATTGTCCTTTGCCTCCTTCAGTTTGGCGAGAAGCTCTTCCTCGTGCGAGGATGATTCTCTGGCCTTTTTCATCGCCAGGGCCACCTCCTCAAACTCTATGGTGGCCAGGAGGGCACAATACTGAAGGACCTGCACAAAGGCATGAACAGTTTTCGTCAGAAGCTAAACAAAGGAAAAAGTATATGGAAATTTTTTAGAAGATTACCAACCTGGATTGCCTCCTTGGATATTGCCGCCATCTGGGCCTTCAAAGTGCCCCAGGAAATTTTGGCCCCCGCTGTCTTCTCTATGTCCGCCAGCAAGCTGTCGGCCACAAAGAGCCTTAACGGCACCTCAATGCAGAAGTCACCCTCCTGCACCTATATCCCGGCCGAGGGTGGCCTGGAAACCACTTTCTTAACTCTCTTGGCCAAAGACTCGGTGGAGGACGGCGTCTATGTCCTGGCCCGGGGAGCAAGATCCCGGGTGTGTTTCTGCCCTCCATTCCGGCATTCCTCCGAGACGAGAAGAGCAACAGCTACCCTGGCAGGAGGAACTTGTCGGGGGACCACGCCAGGTGTGAGCTTGGATGAACCGGCGCCACCGTCCTTCCTCCCCTGTGTCTTGGCGGCCATAGTGGCCATGATCTTCGATCGATCCATTGGCTTTGCGGAAAGAAATGAAAGAAAAGGTCAGCAGCAAGAATGACAAAATTATGCTAAGCCTAAACTAATCGTCGAAATCCTAACTTACCCCTGAAGCGCGCGGGACTGAGTCCTGCCCAACTCAAGGCATGCTCAAAAAGCAGTAAATCGGCACGCTGGATCGGCTCCCACTGCGACACTACCCCCGCCTTCGGGGCGTTTGACTGCTTGACCCTTAGGCAATCCAACCTATGCCATTTAATGGGCACTTCCCAATCCTCTCTCTCCGGAGGACCGATGAAAATAAACTTCTTCATCTACTTGTGGATGGAAGAAAGGACGACCACTACTTCTAACCCCGCCACCCTACCCTTATCCTTTTTAAAAGAAAGGTAAACTCGGCTCGGCTCGTCCTTTCGAGTGATAAGGTGATTTTTGTAGCAAAGGAAGGAAAGAAGGAGGCTCAAGTCAAAGGGGATCTAATCAATCTTCAACCGGACCAGAAACCCGAGGAGAATTCTTTACGAGTTCGGAGCTAGCTGGCCCGGGGAAAGCCGGAAGCAATGGAGAACAACACAAACCTTGGATGAGAAAGGAAGACGCATGCCCATTTGGAACGCTTCCAGATATAGAGCAATCTCATTGCCCTGTACCTGGTCTGTCCGTTCAGCCTCCCTGGCCAGATGAAGAGAATAGGGATATGGAAACAAGCCTGGATATCGGAAAGCTTGTCCAATCGATTAAACACTGAAGGCGCAACGTAGGTATTTTCGATGCGCACCTAGGGGGCCTTCTTTGCCACTCGACGACGAAGGACAAGGGCATCACCGTCCGTTGGAGGCGAGCCCGATGCCGAAGAAGAAGACAGAGAAGAAGAGGAACTCTCTCGGCTATTGGAAGACGAGGAAGAAGAAGATGACCTATTGGAATTGGCTTCAGAAGATGAAATCTCATTGCCTGACTCAACCCTAACTACATCAATGGAAACTTCAGAAGAAGACATCTAACCTGATTCAAGGAAAGATCGGCTAAGGATGGATTTTGGCTGAAGATCCGACCTAAGTAACGAAACGTCGGGCAATTTTCAGGAAAGGGAGGTAACAAAAGCAAAAGTGTGTTTCCTAAGAAAAGGCCTCTCCTATTTGTACTCCCAGCAAAAGCCATCCGACGGTTTAAATCCGCTCCCGCCAAAACAAAGCATCGCACCCTACGGCCTCGATGTCTCCACGTAGTTGAAAGTGTTTCCTAGCACCACCACTGGGTTTTCATAAGCATCAATCTTGCTATTTTTAAAAATTTTCTGTGCTAAGCTACACTAACCTAGAATCTTAACTAGAGTATTAGGGTTTATATAATGATAAAACAAAAACTATACAAAATGAAAGAGATTACAACCTTTGTAGATCGTGTCCTTCACTTCTATAGCTCCGAGTAGTAGTCCTTACGACTCCTCTAGGATCCACTTGAAGAAGGAATGAGCCTGCTCCTTGATCTTCCACGCTGAAGATGATCCATCCAAAGTTTCTCTAGGTCAAGCTACCTCTTCACCAATCTAGTATTAGTGAAGTAAACAACCTAGTCTAAAGTGATAATCTAGACTACGATGATGAAGTAGGGTGTTTAGCTCACTAAGAAAAACTCCAAAGCCCTAATGTTCATAATACATGTGAGGGTTAAGGTTTTGAGGAGGAAGAAGATGAAGAGAGCAATAGAGTGTGAAATGAGCTCAGAAAAAATACAAGTGAAGAATGGCTTCTCACTTGACCTCATTTATTGAAGCATCCAATATTATCAAATAATATATTAGAACCACGCTTCAATAGTGATAACAAATGAATAAAATAAAGAAAAAGCCATGCCTTACCCATTCCACAAATATCTCTCATTTTCTACCTCATCTTTTCTATTTTCTTAAAATAGAAAATCCAATATATATATATTTGTGTGTGTGTGTGTGTGTATGTATATATATATCACATATATACATATAAATATATATATATATATTAAGAGAATAATAATTAGTGAGCAAAAATATTAGTTAATATATAATTATATCAAATATAAATATATATATCATATTATTAAATTAACACTTGATTCAATAATCCGGTTATATCACATATAACCGACTAATATCATTTATCTGTATATCACATTATCAAATCAACACTTGATTCGATAATCTGGTTATATCATGTATAACCTAATCGATATCATATGACGACGGGTAAGAATATGGTATCACATACTCGTATTTAATCAGGCTACTGCACATATCAGCATATGTGCCCTACTTTGTTTCGCTTGAACTATGAAACCTCTGTGTGGGACTTTAAAGACTCGTTAATACGCCAGCATTAGGTGATGATCATATCAGTTACCCATAATCCGTCAACGGTACTAGCTGGACGTAACGGCTACCCAGGTATTGAGCGAATAGAAGATCAACAAGCAAGCTTGTCCAAACTCCCGTGAAGCCTATAAGTAACACTTACCGTACAGTCTAGTCTTTTCGTCTGATATGTCGCATATCGAATCTAGGGGTGGAATCGTCAGACCCAGTAACTTGGCAAGTCATTCCATTGTCTGGCTCATAACGGTTCGAGAAACTACTGATAACACTTACCAGTAAATCTCATCAACCCTGGCTAAGGACATACTGTTATAGCCAATCAAGCATAGCGCAACATCAACTCTATATACCGGGAGAGACGAAACCCCTCCTATCGCTCACTTCCTCCATGTGACTCGGGACTGTAGCCAAAATCCACTTGTTTGCACGACTCCTTGTAGGGTTATATAGCACGGCAGCAAGGTTTCGGAAGGCATCGTCCATGCCAATTTAAAAATTTTGCCGTTCTATCTAACCCTAACCCTAGGTTCTTAAATAAAAAATCATACGGAATCGATAAAGCAAACAACTTTACTTCTAAGTGATAGGGATTACAACCTTTGTAGTCCGTTCCTTCGCTTCATAAGCTCCAAGTTGTAGTCCCTTCGCTGCGATCATCAAGCTCCTGGACTCTAGAGAGGCTCCATGAGGTGAATGATCCATGCTTACTTGAATTCTTCACAATCCAAGATGATCTACTTTGAGGAGACACAAACCCAAGCTATTCCTTCATTAATTAAGGATTAGTGAAGCTAACACACTAATCTATATGGCTAGTATAGAAGAGGATGATGAAGTAGGAATTTTTCTCTCTTTACTTTTCTTTTTCTCACAATCTTTCATCACCTAGGAAAAATCTGGCAAGCTTTTTGAGAGAAAGAAGAAGATGAAGAAGTGATGAATGAATTATTGTTGAGGTTAAAAATACAACCATGGGTTAATATGTGTCATGGCTAACTCATGTAGAGAATTGACCATAGCTATGTGATTAGGGTTAGGTTAAAAAATATTTTAGCTTAAAACAAAACACTTGGACTTAGTCAATGGTTCTACAAGCTTCATGAAAGCTCAACTACGACTAATTCTAAGATATTTGAATAAAATAAAATAAATAAAAACCCTAACCCTAATTACAAGTATGGTATCATTCTCATACAACCAAGTTTGCATGTGTAACCAAGCATGTCACAATTATATATCACATATATAATTTTGTAACAATAGAAAAGAATACATTTAGCATATATCACATACATATCAATGTATCCTAAGTGAGAAAAAGAATTGCTTAAGTGAGCTTATATTAGTTAATGTAATTTAATATATCACATATATAATTACACATTAAATTATTAAATCAATACTTGATTTAATAATCCGGCTATATTACATATAACCGACTAATAAAATGTATCAATTTATCGAATCAACACTTGATCCGATAACCTGGCTATATCACATATACCCAGCCGATATCACATATCGCGAGAATAGAATACGGTATCACAAACAAGTATTATTCTCGGTCCCGCACATATCACATATGTGCTCCTACTCCGTTTCGTACCTCTGTGTAGAACTCTAAAGACTCGTCAATACGCCAGCAGTAGGTGATAATCATATCAAACACCCACAAGCTGCAAGCGGTCAGCTAAACGTAATAGGCACCCGGTTATTGAGCGATCAGAAGATCAACAAGAAAGCCTGCACACACTCCTGTGAATCCAATCAGTAAACACTACCGTACAGTCCAGTTTTTTCATCTGATATGTCGCATATCCAGTCTAGGGGTGGTAAACGTCAGAACCCAGTAACCGATAAGTCATGTCGATGTGAGGCTCATAACGGGTCGAGAAACTACTGATAACACTTACCAGTAGATCTCTATATCTGCCCTGGCCAGGGACTTCTAGTTATAGCCAATCGAACACAACGCAACATCAACCCCCAATACCGGGAGAGACGAAACCCCTCCTATCGCTCATTGCCTCCATATGATTCGGGACTGTACCCAAAAGCCACCGTTTTGCACGTTCTCTTGAACGTGGTAAGGTTGAAATCAAAGCACAGTAGCAATAACACAAGACTCTATGACGATCTCGGGTCTACAGACTAACCTGTACTAGTGTCACCAGGGAACTGCTATCTGACGATAGGTATAATACCAGCTAGGAGTTCTCGACGAGTCCGTTCAGTGTACCCAGTCTATACTGAGCACCCTATACCATCTTTGATGTCAAACACTAATGGATATGGGATCATCCATCGCCCATCATATGGGTCAAGATGCGTATACGCTAGTCTACTCTGGAGTATCGATGCCCTGTCTCGATACACCCTCGACTAGGAACAATTATAGGATGTACTCGTGGACTACCCTGGCCCCACTAGTATGATCTGCATCATAGTCCCAATAGTCAAGTACATATCCTAAGGGCTTTATCAGCATGTGAGTACAAGACAGTAACACAATAAAAGTCAACATGTTAAGACAAAGTGAAACCAGATAGCATACTATCATGTCGAGCAAGAAAGTACTCTCTATATATATCCAAGCATCCACTATAATATAAATCATATGTATAACAATGTCCTCTAGGGCATATACATAACTAATAATCTCCCACTTCCACTGAGGCTAGCTGTTGTAGTATCTCATACCCAACAAACCGAAGAGTCTCTCAAATTGTATCTGGGGTATGGCCTTCATGAGTGGATCCGCAGTGTTGTCCTTCATGTCAACTCTCCTGACCTCGATCTCCCGGCGATCAACTGTCTCCCGGATCAGGTGATACCGCCTCATAATATGCCTGGATCTCTGATGAGACCTGGGTTTCTTGGCCAAAGCCACAGCTCCATTGTTATCACAGTACAAAGGTATTGGATGCTCAATGGACGGAACCATACCAAGTTCAGTGATAAACTTCTTCATCCAGACAGCCTCTTTGGCAGCATCGTTGAAGCGATGTATTCAGCCTCCATCGTCGAGTCTGCCACGGTTTCCTGTTTGGAACTCTTTCAACAAACCACCCCTCCATTTAGGGTAAATACAAATCCCGAGTGCGATTTAGAGTCGTCCTTATCACTTTGGAAAGCTCGAATCGGTAAAGGACCCCACCTAGAGTTCTCCGTTACCATACACCAAGAACATCTCCTTAGTCCTTCTCAAGTACTTGAGAATGTTCTTCACAGCTGTCCAGTGACTCTCTCCTGGATCTGCTTGATACCTACTCACTACACTTAGTGAGTACGCTACATCGGGTCTGGTATATAGCATCGCGTACATGATAGAGCCTACTGCCGAAGCATAGGGTATCCCTTGCATGCGAGCTCTCTCCAAATCAGTCTTGGGAGACATCTCTTTGGAGAGAGTGAGTCCAGAGATCGTGGGTAAATTTCCACGTTTGGATTCTTCCATACTAAACCTCTTTAGTATGGTGTCGATGTACCTGAATTGGGAGAATCCCAGTATCCGTTTAGATCTATCTCTATAGATCTTAATCCCAAAAATGCAGGAGGCATCACCTAGATCTTTCATTGAGAATCTATGTGATAAGAAGAGCTTGACCGAGTGCAGTATAGGAACATCATTTCCTATCAAGAGTATGTCATCCACGTACAATATGAGGAAGACAACCTTACTCTCTGCCACCTTCTTGTATATACAAGGTTCATATATGTTCATGAAGTCAAACTCTTTGACTACCACATCAAAACAGATATTCTAACTCCGCGATGCCTGCTTTAACCCTTAAATGGATTTAAGCAGCTTGTACACCCTTCCGCTGCTCCCACTGTCTACGAAGCCCTCTGCTTGAGTCATGTACACGCATTCCTCTAAATCAACATTTAGAAAGGCGGTTTTAACATCCATTTGCCAGATTTCGTAGTCATGGTATGCAGCAATGGCAAGTAAGATCCGGATGGATTTAAGCATAGCCACTGGAGAAAAGGTTTCGTCATAATTGTTAGTTATATGTATGCCTTAGAGGCCATTACTGTACATGTGATGTATATTGTAGTGGATGCTTGGACATATATTGGGAGAACTTTCTTGCTCGATATGATAGTATGTTATCCGGTTGCTCTTTGTCTTAACATGTTGACTTGTATACATGATACTGTCTTGCTCTCACATGGTGAAAAAGCCCTTAGGATGTGTACTTGACTACCAGGACTATGACAAAGATCATTCTAGTGGGGCCAGGGGTAGTCCACAAGTACACCCTATAATTGCTCCTAGTCGAGAAAGTATCGAGACAGGGCATTAATGCTCCAAAGTAGACTAGCGTATATGCTTTTTGACCCATATGATGGGCGATGGATGATCCCATATCCATTGCTGTTTGACATCAGAGATAGTATACGGGTGCTCAGTGGAGACTAGGTACACTGAACGGACTCGCCGAGAACTTCTAGATGGTATTATACCTTTCTTCGGATAGCAGTTCTCTGGTGACACTGGTACAGGTTAGTCTGTCGACCCAAGATCGTCATAGAGACTTGTGTGTCTCCCACTGTGCTTTGATTTCTACCCTACCACGTCTCTACTGAGTCATCCAAAATAGTGGTTTTTGGGTACAGTCCCGAGTTGCATGGAGGCAATGAGTGATAGGAGGGGATTCTGTTAGTTATATGTATGCCCTAGAGGCCATTACTGTACATAGGATGTATATTGTAGTGGATGCTGGGACATATATAAGGAGGACTTTCTTGCTCGACATGATAGTATGCTATCTGGTTACTCTTTACCTTAACGTGTATACTGATTGTCTCTCTGTTACATGTTGGTAAAGCCCTTAGGATGTGTACTTGACTACCTGGATTATGATGCGGATCATACTAGTGGGACAAAGGCAATCGGTAAGTACATCCGTTAATGTCCCTAGTCGTGGGTGTATTGAGACGGGGCATCGATATACCAGAGTAGACTAGCGTATAGCTTCTCGACCCATGAGTACTACTGAGTTACCTATTTCCTTTTGGGAGTTATGCACTTGAGAAGCTGCATACCTAATGAATAGGGTTCAAATCAAATCAGTTGCCTACCACTTCATATGTGATATGGAAAGGGAAGAGCCCATATCTTAAGTTAGTTAAGATTTGGGGTTGTCCGGCCTATGTCTAAAAGCAAAATCCGGACAAGCTCGAGGCAAGGTCTGTTATGTAGAACTGGAAATGTTCCAGCTATACAAACTACAACAGATGATTTGATAGAACCAAAGGATTCAGTAGATTCCAACGAACCTCAGCCTCTCCGCCGATCTAGTAGGATTCCTCACCCACCTGAGAGATACTCCGGTTTCTCTATGACAGTGGGAGCGAGGAATACATCATGAAATGATGACCCAACTAGTTTCGAGCTGGCCATCAAGAGTGGGACTCTGTAAGAATGGCTGGATGCTTAGTTATCTGAGATGGAATCCTTATACACCAACAAAGTATGGACTTTGGTTGCTATATCTGAAGGGTTAAATCCCCATCAAGAGCAAGTATATCTTGAGAAGATTACTTGGTGTAGATGGAAAAGTTGAGACTTTCAAAGCTAGACTTGTTAAAGGTTTTCATCATCGACCAGGCGTGGATAATGATGAAACCTTTTCTAGTGGCTATGCTTAAGTCCATCCAGATCCTACTTGCCACGGCTACATACCATGACTACGATATCTGGCGGTTCGGTGTCATGACTGTTTTTTCTAAAATGATGTTTTAGAAGAGAACGTCTATAAGTACACAGCTAGAGGGCTTCGTAAATAGTGGGAGCAGCGGAAACGTGTGCAAGATGTTTTATGTGATGAAGCAGGCATCGCGGAGTTGGAACATCTGTTTTGATGAGTTAGTCAAAGAGTTTGACATCATCAAAATGGTAGATGAACCTTGTATATACAAAAAGGTAGTAGGGAGTATGGTGGTGATCCTCGTAGAGTACGTGGATGGCATACTCTTGATAGGAAATGAGTTTCCTATGCTACGCTCGGTCAATCTCCGCTCATCATAATGATTCTCCAAATAGGATCAAAGTGATACCTCCTAAATCCTTGGTTTTGGATCTATGAGATAGATCTAATTGGATATTAGGATACTCACTAGTTGTAGTGAGATGGTATCAATCGATCCTGGGGAGAATCACTGGAAAGGTTCCAGGGTGATAAAGACGATTGAATGTCAGTCACAGGCATTGTCTTTACCCTCAGTAAAGGGACGGTATGTTGGAAGAGTTCCAAGCTAGATACCGTGGCACACTAGACGATAAAGGCTGGATACATCGCTACTTAAGATGCTACTAAAGAGGAAGTCTGGGTGTATATTAGTTCATGAGATGAACTTTGTTCCTCCCGTTGTGTGACAATGGAGATGTGGCTTTTTCCTAGGAACGTCCGTCCCATCAGTGATCCAGACATATTCTAAGGCGGTATCACCTGATCATGGAGATGGATGATCTCCAAGGTGATCTAGGTTAGGAGAGTAGACTCAGAGGACAACACGGCGGATCCACTCACGAAGGCCTATTCCCAGAGAGAGACTTTTATGGGATGGTTGAGTATGAGATACTACAACCACTGCTACAGATGGCCCTAGTGCAAGTGGGAGATTGTTAGTTATATGTATGCCCTAGAGGCCATTACTGTACATAGGATGTATATTGTAGTGGATGCTGGGACATATATAGAGAGGACTTTCTTGCTCGACATGATAGTATGCTATCTGGTTACTCTTTACCTTAACGTGTATACTGATTTCTCTCTGTTACATGTTGGTAAAGCCCTTAGGATGTGTACTTGACTACCTAGACTATGATACGGATCATACTAGTGGGGACATGGTAGTCCATAAGTACATCCTTCAAGGTCCCTAGTCGTGGGTATATCGAGATGGGGCATCGATATACCAGAGTTGACTAGCGTATACCTTCTCGACCCATACAGATGGGCGATGGATGATCCCATATCCATTGGTGTTTGACATCAGAGATGATATACGGGTGCTTAGTGGAGACTGGGTACACTGGACGGACTCACCGAGAACTCCCAGATGGTATTATACCTCACGTCAGATGCAGTTCTCTGGTGACACTGGTATAGAGTAGTCTGTTGACCCGAGATCGTCATAGAGTCTTGTGTGATACCCACTGTGCTTTGATTTCCACCTTACCACGTCCAAGAGGGCGTGCAAAACGGTGGTTTTTGGGTACAGTCCCGAATCACATGGAGGCAATGAGCGATAGGAGGGGATTCGTCTCTCCCGGTATAGGGAGTTGATGTTGCACTGTGTTCGATTGGCTATAACAGGAAGTCCCCGGCCAGGGCTGATCAGAGATTTGCTGGTAAGTGTTACCAGTAGTTTCTCGACCCGTTATGAGCCTCATATCGACACGACTTATCGAGCTATTGGGGTCTGACGTTTACCACCCCTAGGCGAGATATGCGACATATCAGACGACGAGACCGGACTGTACGGTAAGTGTTACTGGTTGGATTCACAGGAGTGTGAGCGGGCTTGCTCGTCGATCTTCTGATCGCTCAATACCCGGGTGGCCGTTACGTTTAGCAGACCGCTTGCGGCTTGTGGGTGTTTGATATGATCATCACCTGCTGCCGGCGTATTGACGAGTCTTTAGAGTCCTACACAGAGGTTTCCTGGCTCAAGCAAAACGAAATAGGAGCGCATATGAGATATGTGCGGGACCGAGAATAATTCGTGTATGTGATACCGTATTCTATTCTCGCGATGAATGTATCGATTGGTTGTATGCGATATAACCTAGTTATCGATTCAAGCATTGATTCGATAAGCCGATACATTGGATATTAGTCGGTCATATGCGATATGACCGGATCGTTAAATCAAGGGTTGATTTGATGATTTAATGCATAATTATATATTTGATATATTACTTTGCATTAACTAGTATTTGTTCACTTAAGATGGATTTTCTCACTTGATGTGCACATTGTATATGTGATATATTTTTTTGTGCACAAGTTTGTATCATGTTTGATGATACATGCTAACTTGGGTGTATGTTTGTATTAAACCATTGTTAGTTAATGGTTAGGGTTTCATATGCTTTATTTGCTTATTTATTTATTTATTTATTCATTTGAGAAAGAAATAAAATGGTGGCAAACTTTGGATTATCTTTGAAGCTTCATGAAGCTTTGAATAGTTTGACCATTTTGTTTCTTTCCTTAACCCTAACCATTCACTTGAACCATAGTTTATTCTCTACACTTGTTAGCCTAACCATGGTTGCTAATATGATAAGAATGGTTTTTTATTTTCCTTTTTTAAAAGACTTATCATATTCTTTTTCCATCTTCTTCTTCTTCTTCAAGATGAAGAAACTTGCAACCAACAATGGTGCCTTGAGCAAATGAATGAGAAATCCAATTCTAAAGTGAACCCACCTCCTATTTCTTCATCCTCTACCACTTGCCAAGTAGTATAGGGTGTTTTCTTCATAAGTTTCATGACTTGGTAAAGTTGGAGCTTGATCTAGTGTTGCCTCGACGTAGATCATCTTCGGCATCAAAGTCGACGACCTAGCCCGCCCATTTCTCCGACGAAGCCGACGCTAGAGCCCGGGATCCGATGATCGCAGCGAGGGTACACCGTCACGGAGCTATGGAGGTGGAGCACCGGATCTACAAAGGTTGTATTTCCGTTTACCCTTCTTAGTAAAGTAGTTTACTAGTTCTAGTTTTCGCCTAAAATTCTAGTTAACGATCTAGTCTAGGGTTTCTCGGCACCGTAAAATTTGAAATTGGCATGGTTGATGCCATGTGAGACCTCATTGGAGTGCCTAGGAACCCTACAGATTCGTCTCTCCCGGTATTGGGAGTTGATGTTGCGCTATGCTCGATTGACCATTACAGGAAATCCCTGGCCATTGTTGCTGAGATCTACTGGTAAGTGTTATCAGTAGTTTCTCGAACCGTTATGGACCTTGCATCGGCATGACTTATCAGGCTATTGGGGTCTGACGTTATTCCATCCCCAGGCTGTGATATGCGACATATCAGACGAAGAGACCAGACTGTACGGTTGCATTACTGATTGGATTCGCAGGAGTTTGAGAAGTTTTGCTTGTTGATCTTCTGATCGCTCAATACCCGGGTGGCCGTTACGTTTAGCAAACCGC